>BQNB010164579.1:0-14317 GCA_026074375.1 Tanacetum coccineum
GGGATGTGCCCATCGGTTTTGGAGGAAAAAGGAAGAGAAAAGATTAGTAATGTGTTTTCAAAAGCCTTATATTTATAGGGTGAGTTTAGACTACCCTAATCCTAATACAATTACTTTGGGAAAAGCTAAACACTTTTATTTCCTTTTTACACCGTAGGCCGGTCGAACCACTCTCACACATAGGCTATTCATGTTGATTTTTAGACTTGGTTAATTAACATGTCTATTACATATTAATTAAAAAGCTACATGTTAATTATTCGTCAAACGAACTAATTCACGACCCTTAATTAAATCGTGAAATGAATACTAATATTACTAATACACACACACACACACACACACACACACACACACACATATATATATATATATATACACACACACACACACACAAAATAAATATATAATTACATTATTAAACTAGTATCTCGGTGTATACGTGTGTGACCCCATAGGCTTACGTATATCCGGCCGTATAAATATTTACTACGATATGATCAAATGCCAATAACAAAATGTGTATAAAAACGTATGAAATATGTATATAAAAACGTAATTTTTTTATATATAAAAACGTATATAAAATGTATATAAAAATGTGTATGAAACTATGTATAAAAACGTGCATAAAAAAGTATATAAAAATATGTATAAGACTGTATAAAAACGTGCATAAAAGCGTGTATAAAAATCTGTATAAAACTATATATAAAAACATGCATAAAAACAGTAATAACACCGTGTATAAAAATGTGTATAAAAACGTGCACAAGAACTTATATAAAAACGTATAATAAAAAGGATATAAAAATGTGTAAATAAAAATCTATATAAAACGTGTATAAAATGTTTATAAAAACATGTATAAATTATAAAAATAATTAGAAAATATTTTTTTTGAAAACCAAATTTTGATTTAATTACAAACGGCCGTTAGTATAAAGAACTAATCTTGCAAACGTTCGTTAGCTAAAAATCCTATTGTAGCCCCAAACTGTCTTAGTATTCCTATTGTAGCCAAAATAACGGGGTTAAACGTGATTAACAAGTGCCACGTCAAAACCTCCCCGTTAGATGTCTACAATAGGAAAATTAAAAAAATATTTGACTTTAATAAGAATTCGAAAAGTTAGATGGCTATAATAAGATAATGTGGCGAGTTCGATGACTTTTTAACCAATTTTCCCTATATTATAAGGAAAGCCATTTGTTATAAGTTTTATAACAAAACTATACATAAGTACTACAAGTTTCACATGTGATATATTATTCGAGTTTTAATATTAATTTTTTGTTCTTATATTTTGACGCACTTAAATAAATAAGCTTTTCTAAACTAGAAGTTCATATATAATGTGTAATATATGGTTAGAAAACAATAAATGTATGATTTTCACTATAATCTATACTCCTTATAAAGCATTTTCATTCAAAAGTTGAAAAACTTAAAAACTTAAAACTGAAAAACTTAAACATGTAATGCTTACGCATAAGAGTTGTACACTTAAAAATGATCACGCATAACAGTTGTACGAATTAGGATCATGAATAATGGAATGTACTTATGATTGACGAATTATATTCAAATCATGATTGACTTATTTTCAAATCAAATTTTAACACAAATGGTTTTAAAGATATAAACAACCATCCTCTATTTACTTTTCACAAACATTCTAACACACACAAAAATGAATATTGTTGCCGCTGTTGATGTTTTGATGAAGACTAAAACAACCGTTGCTGATGTTGAGGCGAAGATTTGATTCACAGCTTCATCCCCCTCCTATCGATGGCGAAGATGATGCCTTTATTATCATCTCTAGCGATGATGAAGATGATGACGTTATAGTCATCTCTAGCGATGACGAAGACGATGACTATATTGTCATCTCTAGCGATGTAGTCGTCGAAAGATAGAACATAATTTCGTACTTATTTCATATTTAGATTCAAATCAAATTGTTCATGCATTGGATATGTACTTGGCTCATCATTGATTGACCTAAACCCTAAAAGATGGATGGAGAGAAGATGAGAAAGAAACGGATTTATAAATGGACATGTTGAAGCAAATAAAAAGTTTGATCATAGACGACGAAACAAGTGAAATGCACCATTTTGTTTGTATTTCTATTTTATCACATGCCCATAATAATTTGTAACTTGCTTACTCCTCATTATGAAATGTGGCGCATTCCTTTTTTTAAAATAAACTTTGATGTATGGTATAATATTTATTTGCTAATAATGAAGAGTATGGACAACTTGTGTTTATTTAAAGGTTGAATTTTTTAAATTATGTCTATATAGAAGTCATACTTTGTTTTTATCAACCAAATACTGATGTTTTTATCAACACTCATCACAAACATAATTCCATTAAAAAAACACTATTTATGGCATCACCCAACCAAAAAAACCTTGTTGAGAATTCAAATAAAAAAGCTACTACAACATCTCATTGTCTTTCTTCAATCTTAGATCCTTCCAACCAAAAAAAACTCACAAAATAGTAAACTTGATGCTCATGAAAAATCAACTAAAACGCAAAAGGTTCAGGTTGATGATAACCCGCTTGCTTCATAAAAAACCGAAGACAGTGAATCTTCCGAACAAGATGAATGTACTAATAAAATTCAATGTTACTCTATACAAAGAATATATGTCTTTTACTTTTACACATTTTTCCTTTTTTTTCATTCAAATGATTTTGACTCATCCGTTTTTCTTGACTAGATAAAATTGAATAGTGGAGAAGATGAACCTTGTGATATAGTTCTTGACAGTTTAATGTCGAGTGTTCTTAAGGCAAATGCTTTAATCAACGACTTACGTGCACTTGGTCATGATATAGATGATGACTATGTTGTTAATTTAAACTTTTTCAAGGAGGATTGAACCGTGGTTAACATAAAACATGCAGTTTTGGTGAAAAATTAGCCCATTGTCATTTGAATGAATAAGCGTAATGAATAAAAAATCTGTCATGCATTAGTGTGATGTAACAACGGATTATTTCGAATGGAACTAACTTTTTGTGTCAATTCATTTATTACGCTTATGTTGTGAAATTTTATTTCTTTGTATTAACAATTAATACGAATTGCAATAATTATGGAAAGACATATATTTAATTTGATTATTTTCACGTCATATGAGTTACAAAAAGAAAACCTTAATGTGGCACATTAATAGAGATTATTGACTTACACTATATTAGTTAGTAAAATAGAACATAAATATGGCATATCTTTACTACATATAAAGGATTTTCCTCTCTTTATTAAAAAATTAAGAATCTTAAATATTTAAAAATCTTAAAAACTTAAAAGGTATAAATGACAACACTTAATCTCTATTACTTGATTTGAAATTTAGTTTGAAAAGAAAAAGACATGCACTAATGAGACGATTTAATGCAAGTTTTCTAATTTTGTTATGACAGGAATGCGGTTTAGAAAACTCAATTACAAAACTTTCACTACAAGTTCTTTCTATAGATAATCAAAATAGTATGAATAACAAGAGTATCTAAATAATTATATTTACTAACTTTCATCATTTGTAAATCATTACATTTAGGAGTAGTATTTTAGATATATATTAAAGTCTTTTTGGAATCCATTTGATTAAAATACAATGTAGTCAATATAAATTTTGTTTTGCTTTTAATGTAGTGAAGATTAAAAATGCATTAGTCTTCATCATCTTGATGTTATAACGGGTTGTTATAGGTTCTTTCATACATGTTAGGAATTATTGTTTAAGTTGAATTATGGCATGTTACAACCTTTTTCAATTACATTTTGATATTTTTACATTTTATGTTTGAACGTTACACAAAACACTTAGCTCAATATCACAATTATAGTTGTTTACTATCAGAAAAATACGTTGCTATGCACGGGTACTCATCTATTAATAAATATGTATATATTGTGGAAAATGGATTTTAAAGCGTTTGATTTTCTTTAATATGTATAATATAATCTATTAAGGAGTGTTAAATGCATCGTAATAGTCTTTTTAATCTTATTAATCGAACCCAAATCTATTTGTGGAAAGAAAAAAAACCTGACCCGACTTGACCCTACTTCTTTCAAGTTACATTAAAAAATATGCTTTTTGCCCTATGTAATCGTATTTTCTGGCTCCGCTACTGGATAGAGATGTATTCATTTTTTTCAGGACAATAGTCATAGTGATATTATTATTGACCAAAACGTTACACAAAACACTTATCCAAAATAACATTTTAAAGTTAACAGACGGTACCCGTGCACCATAACAGGATTTTATAGCCGCAAATATTTATAGTCATATTTTAGTTACAGTCATATTTTAGTTATACAAAACGTCACACAATGCATTTAACCAAAATATCATTATAACTATATGCCGTCATAAAATTCCGTTGTTATGCACTGGAAACTAAACCCACCCACTTTAAGTTAACAGGTTCATTCGCATTAATTTTCTGTTTCGCTACATGTTTTTATATCTTTTTGACACGTGTTAAAATTTTATCGCATGTTACGAGCGTTTGCAATTTCATTTTTATCTTTTCACGTTCTATTTTCAACGTTACACGAAACACTTGTCACAATATCGTTTATCGTTAATTATCTGCCGCTAGGAATTTCCGCCGCTATGCGCGGGTACTCGCCTAGTAAGTAGAAAAACGTTTTAAGTTATATACAAATACTTTTTTTTCTTCTATTTAACTACAGTTGTCTAGCGTTCAAACTGCTAGATTAGTACTAAATTACATGTGGTATATCTTGCGAAATTCATTAAAAAGGAATAAATTTCTCGAGCATATAAAAGTGTCATTCTATTGATAGTTAATAAAATGATAGTCGTGATGTAATATAATTGATTTGCTTAATGATTAATGGTTTATAAAATATATTTTTTGTTCAATATGTTCTTTTTAATTAAGAATATTAGTTTATCTACTTTTTTCATAAGAAAGTGAATGGAAGAAATTTTTCACAACTTTTTGTCGTATATGACTCACCATGATATTACAAAAATTGAATAAGGTCAATATACTAATATGTTACTAACTTTTTTATTTTTAAAATGCGTTTAAGGTATCAAACTTTTATTTTGTTCACTTAGATTACTGAATTAATGAAATATGACATTTTGAGGTCACTCAACTTATAAAAATATACGTAAACATCATTAAACTTGTAAAAAACGACATTTATGTTACTTAATTTATCAAAAATATACGTTCAAGTCACTCCGATTAACACTGAAATTATATAACAGTATGCTTTATATAAGTTCAGCAACTCACATAATGAAAGTTGAGTACCTTAGGGGCATCTTTAGAAACCTTCCTAGCCTCATAATCATTCGATCACAACCTACAAATGACCAAATACTCCACAATATTCTTTTGTTTTCTTCCTGTGTCGACAAAAGCAAAAGCAAAAAGGAGTATTATTCCTTGAATCATTAATCACGTTTGCATGCTTTTACTTGCATGCAATGTTGAAATAATCCCATAGAGGTCACTGTTTTGGTTTCCTTTTCTTGTTTCTAGTTTCAGGATAAACCTTTTACATTAACAATTACACCAACGAAGGATGTTTAGTCCAGTGGTTGGATTCTTGTTTACTGTTCTCACTGACCATGGTTCGAATCCTACGGTGGTTAGTTATCTAGGTTTATTTTTTGGCAGTTTTAAGTACGATCCAAACGCATACCACTTAGGTATTGGATCGGATCTAGAACAAGTATTAAACACATGTTGTTTGGTTTTTTGGTTCAACTACAAAGGTTGTTTGATTTTCGGTACAAGCTACTTGGTAAGAATACACTTGGTATTTGAAGATCGTGAGGTAACGACTAGCATGGTAGCGTGCTTGTTTGACGTATTGTGTGAGCAACCATAGAGGTGGTAATTTAATCACTTAGTTTTCAAGATCAAGATTCTTGTTTATTTACTTTTTTCATTAAACATAAAGGTTAGTGTTTCTTGCTCTATACGTGTGTTAATTCTTAATATCAAACTAGATCCATCCGCTACGTACTCATAGTTAAATTGGTTAACTAGTTTGTAAAATCCCAATAGTGGCATCACGAGCTAACCTTGTTTGGTGTTATGGGTTACACACTTATAAACACGCTAGATCCACTAAGTAATCATTAATTTATTGTTTTAATTGTAAATTCTGGCAATAATATGCAATTCTTGCCATAAAGAATAAATAAAACCTAAAATCTTGTAAATACTACTAGTTAATAAAGATTAAAAGGAATATATCTAAAATCAAATTGTTAATTAAGTTTTCTATTATTCTATTCTTTTTTTCGGCCTTAAGACTCACGCAATCATATTATATGATAGATGTGGCGATCTAGCTACTAAGCTGAAAACCTAGTGAGAGTCTTTTGGTTCTCCGTTTGGGGAAGACTCATTTTGAGAACTCGGAGTATTATATGATTTTTTGCTTTCGATATAGAGTTTGTCTTCAACTCATCCCCTCTTTCTGTCTGTTTATGTGCTTATATGTTATATTCCATGTGACTTAATACTATATGCAAAAGAATTTTTGAAATCATAAACGGGCTAATACTTAAAGTGAAACATGTTTTAATTAAATCAAGGTTCTTGTAAAACTTATCGAGGTGTGGAAAATATACTCGAAGTATCCGGCGATAACTTAAACTCGAAGTATGATTTAATTTCGTCCATTAAATTACACATAAATTAGAAATTCCTTGTGACCTGCTATGTGGTATTTGTAAAAATCAATTTTGGACAAAGTAATACGGACATTAAACTATGAAACTTGTTTTCTTGAAAATCTAAAGTTTTTTTTTGCTTTTATCATATGATGAATCACTAATGTACCATGATTTACATGGATTTAGTAGACTTCTAGGGTTAAAATGACCTTTAATCCTTTCCCGTGCCACTACATGTTTCGACATATGAGGCAATTATTGGAAGAACTTATGTCTTCAGACACATTTAGTAGTACAATATAGGGTTTGGTCAATTTGTAATGGTTCATGCGATATTAGCACGTCTAAAAAAACTAAGTTAACTGATGTGATGTCGTGTAGGTGTTATTTTATGTATCGTATCAAGTTTTACTTATTATATTTTGCCGACTTAACCTAAAAACAACACTTTAACGGGCAGTGTACCCGATCAATTGTAGTTTCGTTGTAAGTAGGGTGTCGATCACTAAGAGCGAGAGCGTTAACTCCTAATTCTATCATGTATTTTTATGTTATCTATGTTAGAACTGAATTAACGCTAATCTATGATAAACCTAAGTTTAAACTTAAACTAATGATAAGGGGGGGTTTCAGCCTGAGAGACTGGCACGGTTTTGTGTATCTAACCTAAGGTTTTGATGACAAGTAAAGCAATAAACACACACAAGAAGACAAGAAAACGATAGAGAAGCGGTCGAGAACTAATGTAAGGAAAACGTATCAACCATGAATAATCCGATAAAACGCAGGTTTGTTTATTTAGTGCAATGATTGTCTTATCTCGAAGGGCATATCATTCCTAGACTTAGGCGGTACTTCTTCCTAAGACCTAGACACGCTAATTCTGTCACAATTAGACGCATCCGCATAAAGCATCCTTATGTTGATTATAATCTATCTTAGGATCTAAGTAATGGTGCTCTTACTAAACCCTAGCTCATGGAGACTTTACCCACTTACTGCTTAACGGCTCTTTATATACTAGTAGTCCACTGTCCGAGTCCTTACCAATGGAATAAGAACGTACTCGTTGATACCAAGGTCACCTTATGGCTCAACTAAGCTCACTAATCTAAAGGCAAAGATAGGTCAATATTTGTGATCCTATGATTCTAGATATATAAATTGCAATATGGAGAGCTATCCCGGACTCTTAGCCTACGCCCAAACAACACCGAAGTTGCAGCGCATTAAATATGTAGGACTAGACCCAGTTGAATGATAGGTCGCATACTTAAGCACGTAAACAAATATAAATTGATAAACATAAACAACAATCAACGATAAATTAAGCAATCAAGATAAACAAACCAAACATTAGATCTTCATAAACATGGCTGATACCTAAAGGTATTGGCCGATAGTCATTGTAAAAATACACACGGTTTGATATATGAACGATTAAAGTAAATAAACCTCGATCGAACGCGTATTCGGTTGCGCGAAGATTACAAGAGTTTTCCTATGATCTTGAGTCTTTTTATTGACCTTCTATGCTCTTCTGATCATTTCTTGGTCATTTGGTGGTTTCGTGATTCACTTGCATGTCTAAAATTGAGTTTAGGATCGTCTATATATAGTGGTCTGATAGTCGGTTCGATACGGCGTATTGGGAAGCTCAATACGGCGTATTAAATGACTTGGTGTGGGCTCCAAGAATAAAATATTCTAAAATTCTTGCGCAGGAAATAGGATACGCCGTATCCGAGTTTTGGATACGGCGTATTGGCAATACGCCATATCCGATTTCATGGATACGGAGTATTGACCAATACGGAGTATTGGGTTTTTGGATACGGAGTATTGGCTGAAAATGTGTTTTTCTTGATTTTTGAACAAAGTATTATATACGGTGTATCAATGGCGTATTCTTCAAAGTCAGACAATGGTCTTGAGTTCTTCAAAGTCTTTAGATACGGCATATTTGTCTAGAATGATACGGCGTCTTGATGTCAGAATCATCAACTTTCTCCAACTCTTCGTTTATGCTTCAAAACACGTCCTTTTCTCCATCTTTTGCCAAATACTCGATAACTACTACAAATCTCAAATATAAACGATTAAGTAACAATTCTTTGCAATAATTATACAAAATGGGTTAATATCGTGGGACAAATAATGCTATAAAATAGACATTATTTGATGTCATCAAATATCCCCCCACTTGAATCCTACTTGTCCTCAAGTAGCCTTTAGAAGTTTACAAAAAGGTATCCCTAAGGATATTTTTCCGTTAAAGCATTTATTCGATCTATTACAAGTACACAACCAAACACCTCATGAAATAGGAAGATGAAAACACTCAAATCACTCAACTAATCTATGTGGTAACATGTAACTAATTCGTTCAATTTCTCGTAGACGTAAGACGAGTATACTATCAACATAGCTTGGCAAGGATACACATCTCCACCACTAAAGCTAAGGAGTAACAAGTTTATAAAGGAAAATATGGGTTTTTGTATGGAAAGGCGTACGGTTTGATTACTCTAACTAATCTTTTATCGATCTCAATATTCCAGGAGGGCGACGAAGACCACATATACACACCTGAATCCACGGGATAGACACATGTGACTGCTCATATCCCACCTCGAAAAAGCTAATATTAGGACTAGTAAAGTAATATAAGGGGAGAACCTTCTAACTTTCACCAAAAGTCGTAAACCAACGAGGCAGCTGAGACATTCATACATACCCGAATCCATAAGATAGACACACACGCTCGATCACATCCCCGTTCAAGTACAACCAGCGGCTAATCATTAGATGAGAGGGAAGTAAATTGTTGTTAAATAAAATCAAGAAACAAATAGATTAAGACTAAGATAACAAAGTTGCTATACCACTTATTTTCCGCGACCTTTATTATGATAATACGACAACTATTTACAACGAATCTAGATCGATAGATCAAAAACAACAACCTAAGTTGGCAATCCCGTAAACGGTCAACTTCCCAATCATCTCCAAAACTTTACAAACTCTAACAAGGTAACGTGAACATCTTCCACTTTGTACAATACTCTACATCGTTGATTTTCTTAGACGTATCAACGAATAATCGATCCTTCGTGTAATTCCTTCGATAGTTCTTTGAAAGGATTATCACCAAACTTTCTCTCTCTTTTTGTATTTTTCTCATTTTTTCGATTTTTTTTGCTAACTATACTTCAAATCTCGGTGTACTTTTCACATCTATCAAGATCATAACATTCCGGATAATCCTTCGGTAAATTTCTTCATGTATTCGAATTCCCCATTATTTGAGAATGTAGTAAAATCACATGAAGCTGTGACTACTGATATACAATCCATTTGCAATGTGCAAATTTTCCCAACCGTCACCTAAAGATAGAAAATGACACAAGACTCGGGAAATACAAACTTAACACTTTTAAGGCCAACTAGCAACTGTAAAATAATACTTAATCTAACATGGAAGATTTAGTGTAATGGAGTAACGAAACAAATAGTTGGTGTAAGTATCCTAAAGGATTGGCTCTACGAGGTTGTTCTAATGGATCATCAACTCTAAAAATAAGAGTGGAAGAGGTATAAACGGAAGTTAACTAACCGGTGAAGTTACGTTAATAAACAACAAATGTAATAGGAATTTGGTTGTAATCTAAGAATTTAACTAATTTAAGTAAACAAGTTACATCCATCTAAATACATTACTCAATTATAGTGATGGTCCTCTAATATATATACCAAGCCAAGTTCTAAAGTCTACAATATCACCGGCACACTCATATTTTTGTGGAATTTGGGTAAACATTTAGAAATGGAAAGGTGAAATCCTCACCAAATATCTATCAAGGTTATTGTGTGCCGGTTATTAACAAGTAATTTCACAAAAGTATGGCTGAATTTTTTTAAATTTGAGCATAAATTAAGCTTTTTAGTGGTGAATATTAGGACAAGTAAACTTCTAATTCCATCTCCACCCCAGCTTGAATTATACACATCCTCGTTTATATACAAAACCTTAAATACGGAACATTAAAAAGAATTAGAATGAGAACTCCCTGATCTTTGCTCGGTAGAATCTCCAATTTTGCGTTTAGAGTCAAGATTGTGGTGGTCGTACATGCCGCTGAATTCTCATCCTGACTACAATCATACATAAGATTCTAGAAAATAATAGCATTCCACCAACATTCAATCAGTATTTCTTTCTTAAGGTCCAGGTTATAGAATAGTAGGTAAAGAACAAGTGCAATTCATCTCCGTTTATCCGTTGTTAGGACTCGAAATATTACCTAACACTAGCACAGGAAGTTGATATGCCGTAACCATACCCAAGGATACGTCATATTGAATCCTGTATAAACGCGTATTGCATTTAATGGAATACGCGTATAGACTGCTGAAAATAAAGACTGATAACGTCCAAAAGTCAATACAGCGTATCCATGGGGTTTTTTGGAAACGCGAATAGACAGTCTGGGAAGACAGACTTGATAAGAAAATTGAAAATTTGAAAATACATTCCGGGTTGTCTCCCAACAAGCACTTTTGTTTACAGAAAAGTCTTTAAGTTAGACTTGCCCCAATTTAATCTCATCCTTATAAAACAATTTGGGGTCTAACGGGATGCCAAATGGCACATACAAATTCATTATTAAGGAAAATGTATTGGCATCCCCATTTGTTAAGATTATTCCAAGTCATGATATTAAAATGTAATCCCTTGATAAAATTTTCAGATTTTGAAAAATTTATTAGATGTATCATGACTTGTTTCCAAAAGCTTATTTGACCCATGTGCATAGGCACCAACATCAGTATTTATTAAATCAGGTAATGGTTTGACAAATAAATCCCTCGAAGAGTGTTCAATATCGATTTTATCATTATCATTGTCCTTATCCGATTTTGAATCATTGGGATAAATTACGTTAAAAGGAAATAGATCATTAAAGTTTAAAACGTTTTGTTCCTCTTTATCACATTCGGACAATGATGTTTCATCTTTCAAATTAAATTCATCGATATGTTGAGGACTTAAAGTGGGTTCAGTTAAGAAATCTAATTTGGACGTTTGAGCATCATTGTAAACAATGGCTGGAAATTCATTCTCAAAATCTTTAAAGAAGTCTAAATCATCAAAATAACTGATCGTAGGCTCAGGTGATGGAAGCAAAGGCATATTGACTTTATCATTATCATTTTCCGAATCCGTTTTAAAATCATTGGCAGAAATCACTTTATAAGAAAACGAGTTTTTGTCAAAAACTATCATGTAATCATCATCATCGAATTCGTTAAACGAAATTCTAAAGTCAATTTCATCGTTGTTAAGAGAACTTACCGTAGGCTCATACGAGAGTGGTGCTTCAGATGTTAATGTGTCGTTGAAGACTATAGCTAGGAATTCAGTTTCAACAGATCCGAGGTCGTGAACGTCTTCATTATCCCAGATCTTACCATACGTAGCAGTTTCCTAATTATACACCTTACCATGCCTACGAGCTTTTTCTTCCTCAATCCTGATATATTCCTCCATAGTAATGTTTGGATCGTCCATCCTGTAATAAATTTGCTAGGAAAAAAACTGTCAAATAGCTTAATCAGTAAACTGAATACGCCGTATTGATGATAGAGTTGAATACACTGTATTACTTTGAAAAAAAAATTATACGCTATATCCAATTAATTGAATACGCCGTATTGGTTTGAAAAAAAATTTACAACGTACTTTGAATATTGTAGAAAACACACAAACACACTATACAAAAATATACAATGCATAAATTAAACACACAAACAAATACACAAATATGCAAATTAATCTAAACTAAACTAAAATTAAAATACTAACAAAACAAGAATTAAACAACTTCACTCCCCGGCAGCGACGCCAAAAACTTGATGTGCTGTCGTGTAGGTGTTATTTTATGTATCAAGTTTTACTATTTATATTTTGCCGACTTAACCTAAAAATAACACTTTAACGGGCAGTGTACCCGGTCAATTGTAGTTTCGTTGGTAAGTAGGGTGTCGATCACTAAGAGCGAGAGCGTTAACTCCTAATTCTATCAGTATTTTAGTTATCTATGTTAGTACTAATTAACTCTATTCTATGTTAAACCTAAGTTAAACCTAAACTAATGATAAGGGGGGTTTTCAGCCTAAGAGACTGGCACGGTTTTGTGTATCTAACCTAAGGTTTTGATGACAAGTAAAGCAATAAACACACACAAGAAGACAAACAAACGATAGAGAAGTGGTCGAGAACTAATGTAAGGAAAAAGTATCAACCATGAATAATCTGATAAAACGCAGGTTTGTTTAATAGTGCAATGATTGTCTTATCTCGAAGGGGCATATCATTCCTAGACTTAGGCGGTGCTTCTTCCTAAGACCTAGACACACTAATCCTGTCACAATTAGACGCATCCGCATAAAGCATCCTTATGTTGATTATAATCTATCTTAGGATCTAAGTAATGGTGCTCTTACTAAACCCTAGCTCATCGAGACTTTACCCACTTACTGCTTAACGGCGATTTATATACTAGTAGTCCACTGTCTGAGTCCTAGGGTCACATGCAAGTCCAACTAAGCTCGCTATCTAAAGGCAAAGATAGGTCAATATTTGTGATCCTATGATTCTAGATATATAAATTGCAATATGGAGAGCTATCCTGGACACTTAGCCTCGGACTCTTAGCCTACGCCCAAACAACACCGAAGTTGCAGCGCATTAAATATGTAGGACTAGACCCAGTTGAATGATAGGTCGCATACTTAAGCACGTAAACAAATATAAATTGATAAACATAAACAACAATCAACGATAAATTAAGCAATCAAGATAAACAAACCAAACATTAGATCTTCATAAACATGGCTGATACCTAAAGGTATCGGCCGATAGTCATTGTAAAAATACACACGGTTTGATATATGAACGATTAAAGTAAATAAACCTCGATTGAACGCGTATTTGGTTGCGCGAAGATTACAAGAGTTTTCCTATGATCTTGAGTCTTTTTTCTGACCTTCTATGCTCTTCTGATCATTTCTTGGTCGATTTGGTGGTTTAGGGATTCACTTGCATGCCTAAAATTGAGTTTAGGGTCGTCTATATATAGTGGTCTGATAGTCGGTTCGATACGACGTATTAGGAAGCTCAATACGGCGTATTAGATGACTTGGCGTGGGCTCCAAGAATAAAATATTCCAAAATTCTTGCGCAGGAAATTAGATACGCCGTATTCGAGTTTTGGATACGGCGTATTGGCAATACGCCATATCCGATTTCATGGATACGGAGTATTGACCAATCCTGTTATATACCTTGTTGTTTCATAATACTGACTTATCTCTCTTGCATCATCATTTATGTCCTCATCATTATAAATCATACCACGACTTCTAAATAAATCATATATGATTTCATTATCTATGATTTCAATATCACTATTGTTAAAAAATGCTTAAGGTTTAAAAATAAGCATTGCATTTTTAAGCATTAAATTTAAGACTTGTGATATCATTCTTATTTCGTGTTATCTTATGTTGATAGAATGCCTCCCAAAAGGACGTCAACATTTGA
>BQNB010164580.1:0-14317 GCA_026074375.1 Tanacetum coccineum
ATCATACTTGCACCAAAACCTAGCATTGTTTATCTTGTTAAGAAAATACTACAAACCATGGCATATAAAAGTTTTTTAGCAAACAACAGAAATTCCCTCAGCTCGGTAAAGGATATAAGTTGTCGAAGCATCTTGAAACTGTATTTCCATCCCATATCTAATTTAGGAAAAAAGAGACAACCACGATCAGCGCGCTATCCATGATATGATTCTGTTTATCCACAAACGTAAAAATGATAGATACTGGCGCGGTACATCTAGCTAGTTAGTCATTTTGGTAACTCGAGCATATAGAACTTATCAAAATGGCAGCTGTATGAGTTTCCCTTTTAAACAAACACACACAAAAGGTGGCGCGCAAAGTGTTTGTCACAAATCTAGTTATTGTAATTTGTAACTACTACTCCCTCCGTCCAAAAATACTTGTCATACAATAAAAAACACACAGTTTAAGAAGAAAAAAAAAACTATTGCTGCTCTCTCTTACTTGTTATTGGTCACCCAATTAAGAGGGTGTTTGTTTCGGCTTATATGTGGGCGTATGAGGTTATTTGATTTCGGCTTATATTTCATAAGCCCCAATTTTCTGGCTTATTTTAAGACTTACGGGAATAAACTTATATAAGCCCACAAGTCTCAAAATAAGCCGGAAAATTGGGGCTTATGAAATATAAGCCAAAATCAAATAACCTCATAAGCCCACATATAACCCGAAACAAACACCTCCTAAAGGTTGCATAACTAAAGTTTGACTAATGAATTGAAATTACATCCTTTATTGGGACCCTAACACAATCATAATTTCCAATTCTTAAATCATAAAATTTGTAAACAATACAAACCTAATTCTAATTCCTAGACAAAAGTATTAACTAGTTTCCACAAATTCAATAAAAAGTACGTTACTTCAAGTAATAAAATTTCGATAGCTAATTACCTTTACACAATCGGAACATGCAAACAATTTAAACTGAAAACTGATAAGTATACCAACAACGTTACTTAACAACTATACTCGTATATTATATAACTTGATTACACAAAATTTACCATACAATTTTTGAGTAAATCAAAAACCATCATTTTGCAAACTATATTAACTAAGATGTTACACGTGCAGTCCGATTCATAATAAGTGTTCACTTAACGAGTGAGATGTCATGCATATTCTTAGAAAAAAACTAAAATGGTAAGATGGACACGAGACGAAAAATGAAAGTGACGTACGTGAGGTGAGTTAGCGCAAATTATACTTATGACGGCTCCGTCGTCGTAGCAGGGCGGCAGTGTTAGAGAGTGACGTACGGGATGGGTGGTCTCGTTGGATGTTACATATGTATGTAGTGTGGTACTAGTAGTACGTCATGAAACGGATATTCATTTTTTTCATGCATATTTATTTGCTAAAGCTTGGTGACATGACACGTGGCAGCAGATTATTGGAGGTATAAAACTTTTTTTCTTTTTGGTTTTTCACTTTTTCTTTTAGTTAGATCTAAACTAAACTTTTATTAATTACTTTTATGGTTTAAGAAAATGTCATCTTTATAGAGAAAAGTTTAACATAAATCATATTTTTTTAAAGATTAAATAAACAAATCTTCATCATTCATTTTTTATCAAATTAAAAAATTCACTTTCATTTTTTTTTTAAATTAAATATTTCAAAAACCGTTAATCGTTAGTGAAACACATCATACCAATGTGACAAAAGTTAAATCATTTTTCTATAGACGGATATTTCTATATACCTTTTGGAAAACAATATCTTAGAAATATAATATAAAATGCTTTATGTAATTTTTTTTCTAAAATACAAAATTATCAAATCTGAATCTATAACTAGTGTATTAGTTTAATATTCAGTGAGATTCCTTTAGATAGCTTAGCCCATGCATCGTCTTCAGCCTTTTAGAAAAGCATGACAAAAAAGGAAGGAAAAAGAAGCCCACTAAGATGACTTTAACTCTATACAGGTTACTTTGTTAATATTGTTTTATTTTCAAAAAATAAAAAAGTTTGTAATTTCAGGCACTATTGGGACTATATTTATTTTTGCTTTATCAAAATGTTATACTATTGTGTGATTCAATTGAAAAATGTTATGCGTAACTATGATAAAAATCGTTGTTGAGAGGAGTAAAATGATCATTGTACATGAACAAAATACACTTTAAAACCACAAAAACCGAGACAAAATAACTAGCCCCTTCGAGACTTATAGTCCAGTCAACTTTACCACATTTGGCTATTTATGGCATTTTTCGGGTCGGTCTAGTCAGCCAGTACGAGAAAATAGCGGTAGCAGTTACGTAATAGATCGTTTTCCTTGGCTTAAAAAAAAGGTGATCAAAGCAGTGTCAATTAAAGTGGTGGCCACTTTATAGAAAGCAGTTGCTAAAAGATAAAGAACACAGGCAACAAATCTTTTTTTAAGTAAATTGCATAAACCGCCTCAAAGTGCGCTAGGTGTCGGGGGAGCCATGGGCTCGTGGTATAGCAAAAAATGTTATCCTATCAGCTTTTTCCCCTGTAACTTAACCCAAAAACATTCTCCGCAAACTCAAATTATAAGACACCTATGAGCCTCACACTTAACCCAATAAAAAACAAAGAAAGAAAAAAGAAGGAAAAAGCCTATGGCTTGGCTGGTAATCTTGGCGCGAACCCTTGATTATAACTCGAGGAGTGGTGTGGTGTCAAACCATAGGGCTATAACGTAACCTGGCTCGTATCAAAAACAACTTCTAATATAGAGTAATAAAGGCATCTATTGCTAGTAGAGAAATGACATGTCCCAATTGACCATAAACTAAAACTGCAAAAATTCCTTACAAATCACGCGACCATCCACCAAATGACTATTTCAGAAACAGCTTTTGCTTAGTCATCGAGTTTTAAGGGTGATTTTGAAGCCTTGGAGCGATTACATTGCACTTGAGGATTGATTGTCGTTGAGACTGCGGTTATCATTCAGACTTCTTTAAAAACTGGGAAACATTTGAACAGAAGCTGCAACATGTCCTCTGTTGTAGCATGGATCAATTCCTGTACAAAGAGGATTTTGTTTAATACCTGGTCTTTTCTTGTCCCTTAAGACATCAACCAACAATACTGATCGCGTGTATAGCCTTTGATCAGATGGCATAAGCAATATGCTACAGTGCCATATTGAAATGTTTCGATACTAAAAAACTTGCTGATTTCAAAATTGGAAAGCAAAATGTGGGAATACTAGCACCAGCTAATCTAAAAACAATATACATCTGCAGCTGATAGTTGCACCTGAAGTAGCTTTACAGGAGCTTTCATTAATCAAGTAGACTTTTTTGGGCCGTCGTTTTCTTGAGGAGGTTCAGGGGTATCTTTTTTCTCCATAACTTCTTGTATACCTTCTTGGTAACCGACTATAAAGCTCTTCAATGCATCTCTATAAGCAGAGGCTCTGGTCATGTAAACCCGCTGCAAAGCTGGCCTGAGTGTCTCCATTCCACCTCGAGCAGCAACAGCTGTCATCATCAATCAATATCACATTTCTACAGGAAATAATTTTAAGTTGAATCATTTGTTTATATTATTATTATAAAATTTACCAAGATCCTCCAATGTAGATGGTTCAGATTCTGCAGTTGAACCCGATCCTCCGTCAGTTTCGTCTCCTGATTTTTCATTCTTTTTATATTCATTCGGACGCAGCTCGGGACCTATATCTCTTACCCAACTTGCAGCATAAAGTCTAGTTGCTTCCTTTAGCACCTGCACCACGGTGTAATTTACTCTTAAAAAAACTTCTGCTAGAGGAGCCAGCCACTAGTTTTAAATAATAGGATTAACCAACATTAAGAATCCTTGTCACGTAACAGAAACTACATACGAGATAGTAAACAGTGAATTTATTGTGGGTACAAGTAGATAATGAAATAAGGCTCACCAGATATTTCTCTTTCAATGTTAGTTTTCTTCGCTTTTTGAAATGAGGGGGGTCAGGCAAAGATGAGGGAAACGCGATTTCTTTCAGATCATATCGTACATAATCACGTACTTTCCTCCAAACTACCTTCACCTTCATCCCGATCCTTCAGATATCTGACAATAAGATGGTTATAATAAAAGCATAAAAACACTACTTAATGTCAACAGCAAATAATACTGGCAGCCAGTAACACGTGTTTTTCTGCTCTTGGCTTATCTTTTGTGGGTTACTTGAAAAACACTGGCATCCAGCAAATCACTGACATACCATAAACTTTACTGTTTCTATTGTCGTTCCATTTGGATCAGTCGCTAAATCAGCAAATACAGTTATACACTCTCCATTTATTCTGCACATTTTTAGCTTCAAAAGGGAAACTATACCTTGTATGTATGTAAGTATGTAACAAAAAAGAGGTACATTGCCATGGAGCAAAATCGGTTGTATACAATAAAAAAAACTAAACAGAGGATCCTCAGCGGCGACCAACAACCCGGATACACCATCGACA
This sequence comes from Tanacetum coccineum, assembly GCA_026074375.1. Classification (NCBI taxonomy): domain Eukaryota; kingdom Viridiplantae; phylum Streptophyta; class Magnoliopsida; order Asterales; family Asteraceae; genus Tanacetum; species Tanacetum coccineum. The sequence goes on from BQNB010164580.1 coordinate 4,485, forward strand.
CATGAATATATTGCTACACCCTTCCCGGTTTATACTACAGTTTTAAGGATATATGGTTTTCCACATTCAACCACTCTGCTGTAGAATATTACACTTTGGCCACCATCAACTTTTTTCAATGTCCGCACTTAATAGTCATGTGCATTTCTCTAAAAATTACTTTTAGGCAATGAAAAAATAAGCCAAAGCCTATAAATCTAACAATCGGTTGCTTGTTTATCATAAGTAAAGAAGATACTGTTCAAAACCATATCTTATAAATAACTTTTTACTTTATGAAAAGACTACAATTAGGTCAATAAATACTCTCATCTGCACTGCTTAAAATCTCGATACTAATACAGCATTGTGAAAAATTGAAATGACCTATAATTGAAACAGTAATGAAACTTGGTCACTACTAAATGACTCAAGAGAAAGAACATTCTCACTAAAATTGTAGTATATATATGGCATTTGTTGTCTTAAATGTATTATCTACTTTTTTAGACTGCATCAACTAGTTTTCTTAGTTGTTGTTGAACAACTAACCCCGTTATAAACTAATTACAAAGCGTTTCTCATGCCTCCTTCCCCCACATATATCAATACTTCTTTCAAATTCCAGTAATGAACAATGTTTAATCGAAAACTGCTTAAGTAGAAGGCCCTACCGCACAAAAAGGTTTAATAAATTCCTAACAAAGAAAAGTACTACACCCCAAATACATTCAACATTGTGATAACTTTCACATGTCTTGAATACGACAATAATCTCCATGACGTTTTTAGGCCTAAACCCCTTTCATTCATAGCTTTATGCATTCCTTCGACCAAGCCTACTTACATGTTTGGTCGCTCAAAAATAATGGTCCCATTAATCTATGATGATAAAACTTAAAACCAAAAGCATTCAATATTTCAAATGAACACTAGCAGATATAGCTATCTATCTCCCCTTGATCACATGATTTACTAGCTTAGTAGCTTCACCATTGACTCCTTTACCAACAACCCTATTAGTTTTTTTTTTCTCGTTATCCTGGTTTTCGACTCGACATTGCGAGCCGACAAATCCGAGAGCGACTACCCCTTTGGATAGCCCGGAGTTAGAGCAGGTGAACCTTCGTGGCCACAAGGGAATTAATTTTAATCATAAATTATTAATAACATCATTCTAAACAACTTATGAACTTATCAACTTGAGCTACCCGCACGTGTGTTTGGCGCGAAGCATTTAGGAGCGATGAGCGTTGAGTGTTGTGATCTTAACTGCTCGTTTGGCGAAGAGCAAGTAGCTTTATCTATTTTTTTCAAAATGCTAATTTTCAAATGCTCCATGATTAAACGTTGAGCATACGAGCTGTTTTACACATTATGATTAAACGTACACCTACGTTATCAAACTTACAGCTACCCGCACGTGTGTTTGGCGCGGAGCATTTAGGAGCGGTGAGTGTTGTGATCTTAATTTGCTCGTTTGGCAATCAGCAAGTAGCTTTATTTATTTATTTTCAAAATGCCCATTTTCCTTAAGTAGCATTTAGGAGCTGTTTTACACATTATGATTACACCTACAGCTACGTTATCAAACGTTTTTTACTTTTTATAGAAAATAACTGCTATTGAAGCTCGCTACTGCTACTTTTACCAAACACACCCTTAAAAGTGATCTTATCGGTTTTTCCAAATTCAAATAACCCATTAGGCCGGAAGAATAAGCTAATCCAAACACCCTCCTAAAACATATGCATTTGAGATTTTAACAAACCAACAACAAAATTTCATCAGTTTATAAATGGTGGGTCCCACTTTTTAGTAAACAAAAAAGTGACAAGAGAAATTATGTAAGAACAAGACTAATCAATGGATGATACCTTTGGTTGAGAATTATTGTTAAGGTAAAACTGTGTGGTTCGGTGGAATATTTGCAGTCAGCAGCATCGTCTTCTAGAAATGGTGTTTGGGAAAACTTAGTTTACTCCTAATTTGCAAAATATTAAAACTTTTTAGCCCTTTTTTGTAGTTGAGAAAAAGATTGAGGGACTTAATTGTAATATTATATCTATATACTATAAATGAAAAAAAACGACGTCGTTTGACGTCGTTTTAAACTTGCCGAGACTTACGCTCCGTTCTCGAGATTTTTATGAAAGGAAAAGAAAGCCTAGTAAAAGAAAGGATAGAAAAATGAAAGGAAAAATTTTGTTGTATGAGTGTTCTCGAGATGACAGTAAACGAAAAGAAACAAAATGAGACATCATGTTCTCAAGTTGCAAGCAAAGGAAAGAAAATATATAATTTTACATTTTTGCCCTTTTAGATTTAAATGGTTGAAAAGAAGCAAATAAAATATATATAAATTAGAAGGACAAATTAGTCATTGAATAGTATATGCAAGTGTCATAAGATTCTTTCCTATGCAATCCGACCACATTTGGCCGGGAAGATTGGCATCAAAAAGTGCTTATATTCCCCCCTTATTTCCCATCAAAACATTTCCTTTTCTTATATGAAAAAACTTAAGAACACAATATATTTTGTGTTTCCTATCATTTCTTTTCTTTTCTTACTAAAATAAAACTCAAGAACACAGGGTGCGCATGGTTCAAACCAAGGAATGGGAAAGAGTAAAGCAAAGGGTATGCAAAGGGTATACAAAGGAATGTAATGAGGAATTTCATTGCATTGATGTTGCTTGGTTGGTTAATATAATAAATCCTTACAATATATGTATACTACTAACTAAATACATGGTACAATCATTCAGATCAAAAAATACCAGCAAAAAGATCTTCGAATTGCGAACAAAACGAGCCCAATATTGCAATGCTTTCGACATACGCACGATTTTATAAAAAATGTTGAAGTTTAATATAAATAAAATAAAAAATAAAATTTACAAAACGTACCCTTAACTTTTAACTATTTAGGTTTTTTTATATAATAAACTATATTTATCAAATATATAAACATATTATACCGATTATTAAGGTAAAAACATACCGCTGGGAAGATCTTCGAATTGCGAACAAAAATACGAGTCCAATATTGCAATGCTTCTGACGTTCCGCCAATTTTATAAAAAATATTGAGTTTAATATAATTAGAAATTTTTTTTTACATAACTACCTCGACCTTTTAACTATTTACGATTTTTTTTCATACTTTAAACTTTATTTATGAATTATATACAACATATCTACCGATTTTATTCAGATAAAAACATAAAAACATAAAATACCCACGAAAATAAATTTCTTTGAATTGCGAACAAAACGAGTCAAATATTGCAATATACAAGTCAGCTTCGCCACAACGCGTGAACACATTTCCATTCAATATTCATTCGAAACAAATTCCCAAAAAATTATGCCCCGCGGCAATGCGCGGGCTATGTATTCAAATCACACAAACAAGCCCCGCCACAACGGTGAAACGTCTTTACGTCCAAACTTATTATGCAGTCAAAAACCGCCGGCCCATTGGGCTCCCACTTTGGGCCGGCCCATTTGACAATTTTTTTTTCTTTTTCTTTAACTTGGCAACTTTAAAAAAAAATTGTTCGGCACAAAATAGGAAACAAAATTACAAAAGTACTTATTTATTCAGATCAAAAAATATCCGCGACATGAGATCAATCGGAAGCCACATATAAAAAACAAAACTATTATGTAAACATGAGACGAAAAATAAACCCGCACAAATTAATATAAAAAAAATTGTCGGCACAAAATAGGAAAAAATATTACAAAAAGTTATTGATATTATTCAGATCAAAAAATATCACGATCATGACGGCCTAACACATAAGGCCCATATAAAAAAACAAACTATTAACTTGAGACCGGAAAAATTAACCCGCACAAAATAAAAAAAAAACTTAAGGCCTAGCATCATTTAATGTCACGCGATCAACGCGCGGAACAATCATGTTTAACTCATATTACAAAAATCTCATTAAAATTGTGTTTAAAAAAAAAAACAAATAGCCAAAAAAAACACTTTTAAAATTTGAGAGCCAACAAATAAGCATATAAGAAAAAAAACAAAATTAAAACATGAGACCGGAAAATAAACAGCAAAAAATAATTACGTCCCGCAGCATCGCGCGGGCAATCACGCTTGTTGATACAAATAAGAGCATTTATTAGTGTGCCTAACATGCCTAATAATATGTCTAACAACATTTTATTAGAGATAACATAAGAACCCATAATTTCACAAATCGCTAAAACACGGTTACATCCTTTTAGGTACAAAACTAGTCACATGTTTAGGTTCCCAAATCATTTTCTTAAAAATAATTTGGTATGGGTAGGAAATAAGACTCGTCTAGTTATCGAGTTGTTCTGTTTATTCTATTCTTAGGTTCTGTTTTAAAAACGAGTTAAAATTGAAAATTGAGGTTGGAGCCGAAATCAAATTCAAATTAGAGTTTTTTACAAAAAAAAAATATTCAAATTAGATTTTTTACCCAAAAAATATTCAAATTAGATTGAAAAAAACCGAAAACCGAACCAAATAACTAGAATAAACTGAATTATATAATTTAAAGACTACCAAGAACCCACGAACGCCATTTAAAACCAAACCCAAATGCTTCAAGAACATCATCCAAAAAATCCCAACGCACTGAATCATCCAAAAAACCAAACCCAACGCACTGAATCATATGTGAATTTGGTTGCCGGTTTGGTTCGATTTCATTTTGTCAAAATCATATTCAAACCGAAAACCGAATATTTAATTTGGTTCGGTTCAATTTTGGCAAAATTTGTTCAGTTACAAATCGGTTCAATTTTCCCGATTTGGTTCGGTTTCGGTTTTGGGTTTTTATGTGTGAAACCCGAATTCTGTACACCCCAGTTAAGATTGTGATCCTCATCTTAGGATATTACGGTTTTACAATACTACAAAGCAAAAACGGTCTTGTTCTTACGCAAGATCTTTACAAGATAGGATCTTAGTAGGATTCAGATCTTGACCATATGATTTTAAAATCTCGTTTTATCCGATCTTACTTTTCTAGAACCACAAATTAAAAAACTAAAAATTTATGTATTAAGTTTTGTAGAATATGAAAAACAAGAAGTTAATTGCATAAACCACTTCATAATCATAATTTTGATCTACATTTTCATGATATATATTACTCCCTCTGTCCCTAAATAAGTGTCAACTATTGATTTTTAGAGTCTTTTTCCATCAACTTTGACCTTAAATTATTTTGTTTATGTTATATAATAATTAATGAAAACTATATCAATGAAAATACATTTAAAACTTAATCTATTCATATATTTTGCATCAAGTATTATGTAACATAAAAAGAAATAATTAAGGTCAAAGTTGCAAAAGAATGACTTCAAAAGTCAATAGTGGACACTTATTTAGGGACGGATGTAGTATATAATAATATGTAAATTTGCACAATTTTACAAACACTATACTAAGGTCTTAAGATCTCAATCTGATTTTACGATCACGATCTTGCAAAGATAAAAACGATCCTGTACAAGATACCGATCTTAAAAACTTGGAAGATAATATAATGTGTTTGATAAAGGTTATTATTTAGGGCTTAATTAGGAAAGAAAAACAACTATTTGTGATGAATTTGAAGTTCCTAAATTTTATTGGAAAAATAAAAAATTGTTTTGTCAACGTTTCTTCTCACATTTAATCGCAAAATATTCACAATCATTAGCAAAAACATTTGTTTTATTGAAAAGTAATCGGATCACAAAATGTTGCGGTAAAGTAACTATTGGGTAAGAATGGTCCCTTTTCCATATCACATGACACTTACTTCGGGTCTCTGCATCGTCGCAGTCATTTCGGACAAAATCCAATGTGTGAGGAAACGAGTGTCATCTTGATCGATATAAGACGGCGGTAAATATAGTACAAATTCTAGCAAGAATGGAGGTGCGTTCAATGAGATATGGAAATGGGAAATCATGTGACATTAGGGTGTAGTATGTTATTGAATAAAATGATACATAAGTTAGAAATAAGTATGCAGTGAGTGCATTAAGACAACATCAATAATATGCTACAAAAGTAAATCAAATTAGAAAAAACTACTCCCTATTTTCTAAAATTATTGTCCTTAGACAAAAAATACGTTTAAGTAAAGTGGGACTACTACAGTCTTTAACCAGTCAAATATCATCCTCACTCACTAAAATTTCTTTTAATTGGTTGTGACAAGAACTATTATTTCGAGATATCCCAAAATATAAATGGAGAATTTTGAGGCCAAGGAAGTATTAAGTTTGATGTCTTTTAACCAATGTTCTAAACCCTGTTTTATAGTCGACACAGTCAAGTTGCAGGTTCATCGGGTTACTGATTCAACCGCCGAGTCGAACCGGTTGTATACATGTTTATACTTTTTATAACATCTTTGATAAGCATTTGTTCAATTTCGATCTTACATTCAATTGAATCGAAAAACAAATGAAATAACTCTATTAGGTTCTAGTCTTTAATTTTCATATCTACAATACTAAAACAAATATAAAACCAAACAATTTATTGTTTTAATTTACAACAAATGTGTAGTTCTAGCTTATAAAAGTTAGATGACTCCATGATGTTTTTTAGAATTATATCTTTATTAATAAACTTTTTAAATCAAGCAAATATGATGACAACATTAGTTTGTAACTTTAATTTATTGTTATAACTTAACTACATTAATCACCACCATTTGAACTTTTCAATTCAACTATAAACTTTTCAAATCATGACATTCTTATCTGTACAAAAAAAATTGGTGCAAAGGTGAACTATATTTTATTAACAACATTCAATACATTTACAATCAAAGAAATAGACAAGTCCTATTCCTCTGTATACTATTATAATTCAATGAAATCTAATAACTCGAACACCACTAACATACATCTCTAATACAAATATCTATCTCTGCTACAACTAGCAAAATATGTCTGATAGAACCACATATGCTGCAAATACCCTCTCAGCAATAGCAGACTTTATTCACCTTTGAAGCACCAAACCCCATATACTCTTGACTACATTTCCAAACTTAATCCATTCCCAACTCATTCAACCCACATCCATAATAAGAAGGGAGTGAATTAAGCAGGCATCATCAAGAAATATATAGCTCCCTTTCACACTAAAAGAAGGGTTATACCTATGCCAGCTACATTTCTAATCCATTCACCCAAGTAATCCATTCAGCAGCTCTTCCTTACTTAACAGAAAACAAGGTAAAGAAGGAACGACATCACTGAATAGGGAACACATACCCTCTCTTAGACCCAACCAAGCCTCCAATGACAATGTATAGAGTTGATTAAAATAGCTTATCCACTCTAAAACACTGTCCTCCCAAACCTTTCAAACCAATAGAAGCCTTTCCTTAAGGTACATCCCCTAGAATTAGACCTCTCATAGTACCATCATTTCTTACCAGTTTCCTCCCAAGGCCGAACTAATAAGAGAATGATGCACAAATAAGTATAGTCATACATGGAGGACTCCAAGATACAAGGTACTAACTATTGAAGGCCTACACAACTATGTACAAACATAATGAACCAATTACTTTACAGAAGCATTTACAACCCAACAAAAATCTTCATCCAAACACCCTCATATACCTTCAGATAGCAACATTAGACTATCTTTCATCCATATTTCCATGACCCTCACCTCAGATGCCTTGATTACTCAATTGTAACAATCATCTTTATGCCCCAAGCTTCTTCAGTAGTGATTACAGCTTGAGATACTTTAGCTTTTAAACTAGATAGTCTCAATTTGACACTATCAATTAACACTTTAAACAATTTATCCAAACTCCTACTTTTATCTTTAAACAACCTCCTGTTTCTCTCTTGCCATAACAAATAGACACAAGCTATTAATGTGTCGTTGTGCGTAGGTATTATTTATTATCAAGTTTTATATTTATATTTTGTCGATTTACCTAAAAACAACACTGACGGGCAGTGTACCTGATCAGTTGTAGCTTTGTTGATAAGTTAGATGTCGATCAATAAGAGTGAGAGCGTTAATTCTTAATTCTATCAATATTGTATTCCTAAATTATTTAATTCTATTCTAACCCTAAATCTAATGCAGATGTGAAATTTTAACCTAAGAGACTGGCACGAGATTTTGGTTACTAAGGCAATGTAAAGGAGAATTAACACAGACAAGCAGATAGTCAGAAGATAGAGAAATGGTCAAGCCAATTATAAGGGGGACGTACTAACCATGAATAGTCAAATAAAACGCAGGTTTGTTTATAAGTGCAATGATTGATTATCTCGAAGGGGCATATCATTCCTAGATTTAAGCGGTACTTCTTCCTAAAACCTAGACACACCAATTATGTCATAATTAAACACATCTGCATAAAGCATCTATTTATTGATTATAATCTATCTTAGGAGATTAATAATGGTATCTTATTAAACCCTAGCTCAATGAGACTTTACTAACTTACTACTTAATGGCTCTTTATATACTAGTAGTTCACTTTCTAAGTCCTTACCAAAGGAATCAGAACGTCATTTGCTGATCCCAGGTCACCTGCTAGTCCAACTTGTTCACTAAACCAAAGGCAATGATAGGTCATTATTTGTGATCCTATGATTCTAGATATATAAAATGCGATACGAAGAGCTATCTCAGCATCTAGCTAGCATGATATTTTGCATTCCTAGATCCAGTTGAATGATAGGTCACATACTTAAGCACGTAAACGAGTATAAATTGATAAACATAATCAACAATCAACGATAAATTAAGCAATCGAGATAAACAAATCAAACATTAAATTATCATAAACATGGCTAATACTATAGAATACAAGCATAATAATCAAACAAGTAAGGTAACCTAACCGAGTTAAACGAATGATACCAAAAATTGAACGATTATTAGAGTATATATGAATACAAGGGTTTCCCTTTTGATTAAAGCTCGTTGCTTGACCTTCTTTGCTTCTCTTCTCTTCTAAAAATCAAACTTGGTGGTTAAATTATGAATTAGCTACTAATGGCTCCCATTGCACACCAAAATTCGTATTTAAGGTTTGTATTTATAGTGTCTGGAACTTCATCGATACGATGTATTGGTTGAGGTCAATACGGCGTATTGGGGGTTTCGTGGAGTAGGGATCACGTTTGATATCTTCCAGAATCTTCAAATAATCTTCAATACGGCGTATGAAGTCTTCTGGATACGACGTATAGGTCTTTAATTCTTCGTGGTTTCTTATGAAGTGCAGGCACAGATACGCCGTATCTTCCTTGATGGATACGGCGTATAGGTTGTCAGAACACTTTCTTCAGATTTCATTGTTTAAGCTCCATAATAGGTGCCTTTTAGCTAATCTTCACAAAGTACTCCATAATTACTGCAAATCTTAAATATAAACGATTAAGTACTAATTCTCGTAATAATTATACAAAATGGGTAATTTACATTGGATAAATGATGCTATAAAAGTGACATTATTCAATGTCATCAAATATACCCCCACTTGAATCTTACTTGTCCTCAAGTAGAATTTAAAATTTTTATGAAAATGTGTCCCATCCGTAGTTAAAGATTTTTCCTTTAAGAATTTATTTGTTCACTTACTATTTCAATCCTTATAATAGTCACAAAAATGTAAGTATAAATGTTAAAATCAAAAGTTTATAAAGTGTGTATGACCATTTCAATCCTTATAATAGTCACAAAAATGTAAGTATAAATGTTAGACTGCAATTCTTTAAAGTGTGTATTGCCTAGTATGCAATATCAAATGAGTGATTACGATTGCACCCCTAAGTTCATGACACTGCGGCTCCGACGTGTAT
>BQNB010164581.1:0-14317 GCA_026074375.1 Tanacetum coccineum
ATTAACAATTAACAAAACTTAAAACAATTAACAATTAATACATCAAGTTTTATATAAAATTGCATACAACCTAGATCTTGTCTAATTAATTTTATTAACTATCAAGATCAAATCCTTTTAACATAAAACGCCCACCGGGGCATTAAAATTAATCACAAAACCCTAATTTGTCCAATTTTATTCCTTATAATTAAAGATTCTACAACCTGGCTCTGATACCACTGTTGAGTTTTACGATCTAATTAACCAATTAATTAACACGAATACGCAGAGGAATTAAAGATCACATGTATAACACATTAATTAACAAGGATAAAAGATGTATACCTTTTAGCACGAAACGATACACCGCTTAAGGTAACCTTTAACACCGTCTTCTATATACGCGTGTGTATAACGTCACATGCGAAAACCTTCCAAGATCTAAAGCAAGATCTCTCTAAGTCGACACACATAATACGTTCTTAGCAAACAATAAAGTATGCTAGTACTAGTAGTGTTTTAGCAAACAAATACCAAATCTTGACAATCAACCAAATGGAGAACCTCCCATTTCTTTCTAATGGGTCGAACCAAAGAAGCAAACAAAACCTTTAGGGTTTGAGTTCGGTTGAACAAGAACACCAAAACACGAAACCCTTTGTGGGTTTTCTTGATCGCACGAACAAAGAGGAACAAAACCGAAAAACCCTTGTGGGTTTGAAACCGATCGAGCAAGGGAAGAGAGTAAGATAGATTTTAAGGTTTTGATATTCTCAAGTGTATGTGAATAATGACCGAAGATCTTCTTATATAGGCTAAGCTCTCCCACCTCCACAAGGAGTGGAGTTCTCAACCGACTAGGAGAGGGAGAGGGGTAAAACCCACCATTCCTTTATTCGGTTTTACTCATTAGTCCCTTAAACCTTCTAATGACTAATATTTATTTCTCGTTTACTAAAAAAACTAATTAAACATTGTTTACGTATTAACGTGTGCTTCCCCTTAGGCTCGAATAAATAATCCGGACACCAAGCTATACCCTTGTTCTCTTTTTCTTCGGGTTTGTCACCTCGGCAGCAAACTTCCCCCACGGTCGCCTTCTTATTCCTTTTTTACTCGTCCAATCCACAACTGGCGCATTCTTCCTACGAGCTGATGTTTTCTTCTTTTTTCCTTTGGCACTTTCGGGTGCCACTTGGGTTTCTTGGACTGCATTTTCTACGTCATTTTTGGGTGACAATGAGCTACCATTGGTCGTTAAACTCGTTTCTTCGGTTATGTTTTCTGGAGGAAAACTTTGTAAGATGTCATGAACATCTTGGATAAGATTATCAGGCAAGTGAGGTTCATCCATGTTTACCCAATCAGTGACTGAGATAGGATCATTCTGGTCACTGGGAAATGTCTGAAATGCCATGTTTTATTAGCTATCGAAGTGTTTTTGTATGTGTCTTTGCAAGTGTTAAGTTGTTGTGTGTAATTGTGTCATGGTTTTAGTTTGAATATATATATATATATATATATATATAATATATATATATATATCTATAATATATAAATATATAAATTATATAGTATATATATTATATGATATACTTATCATAACACACACAACATATATATTAGGGATGGGTTCTAGGGAAAAACATATTTGCTAGAAAACCCAGAAACTCACAAAATAGCATACAGATGTCCCTAAAAAAGATCAAAAGATGCCTTAAGTTTTCTCAGGCAAAAATTGGTTTTTCAGGAAAATATGGCCTCGATATAATGTCTGTAAAAAACTCAAAAACCAAACAGATGCCCTAATTTTTTCAGGCTATACAAAAAATTTTTTAGGGCATCTGTTTAGTTTTTTAGGGCATCTGTTTGATTTTTTTGGGTTTTTACAGAGAGTAAATCGAGGCCATATTTGTCTGAAAAAATAATTTTTAGCCTGAAAAAATTAAGGCATCTATTTGGTTTTTTTAGGGCATTTGTTTGGTATTTCTGAGTTTTCCACCGAAATTAGGTTTTCTCATGATCTCATCCCTATATATATATATGCACACGAACACGAGTCAGTACATGTAAATATTTTAAATGTGACACATGGTGCTAAAATTGACATGAGAATATAGTGCAATATGAATACTTTAATCAATGTCTGATTCAAGCTTATAAAAGTTTAATACGTAATTTTTCTTGACAAATGAGAATTTTCTTGTTAGTTTGTTTGATTTAACATCCAAGGAAACAAGTGAGTCATGTCATAATACTTATCTCATATGTAGTATTTTTTATTATCTCAGTTTTTCAAATCGTTTTTAAAGCTCATTATTTGTTCATCCATATATAATGAGCATCAGGGAGTGGTCTTAACTCCCAACCAACATGGTGCCATGTCAAGTCCTCTACTCATGATACATATTACACCTTTATTGTTGAGGTGCTCTAACAATACCAACAGGATAAACCATGAACCATCACATTCAACACGCTTTAAAGCAAACACCGACCCTTCAGAATTTGGCTCATGACGTTCTCCCACCACCGGTTCATGCACAACTTCGTGCATGGTCACGCCTCAACGAATAACATATCTCAAATTATTAGGCTTTACCCCGTCTTCGTGGCTTAAAGGGACACTGGATTTTTGACAATTTAGGTTTCAGCTTACTACGACGACCTTCTTCTTTTTTGATTACTCTATTACTCTTTCCTACGATTTTAGATTCAACGTACATAAACTGTCATCTCACTTAGATTAGTTCATTACTATCTTTGGCTTCCATCAAATGCCACGTTATGCCTCGACGGTAAACTACGTAATCTTAGTTATGAAATGTTTGTTATTTCTTGATTCATTGTCAATAGCAAACAATAATAAGTTGGTGTAAAAGTGAAGTACCATAACACACGCCACATGCATGTACTACTTTTATACTAGACGACATAAATAATTGATATGCAAACAAAGACTTGACAGTCGAGGCAGCTAGTGTCGAATTAAAAGATTACGAGTGCTTAAAATAGTTAGTTTATATTAAAAGGTGAATAAGCAATCTATCAAAAAGCTTGATGGATTAGTTCTTGTGTCGAATAATAATGTATAGAACAATTATGGTTTGGTTCTTTTTGAGTTTTTAATACGTACAAGTTTTAATCCCCGTGCATACACGGGGCTTTGTACATTATTGTTTTTTTAAATATATATATAAAAAAAATCTTTGTTTTATAAGTTATGAAAGTTTAAGGGGTTACTTGTTTTTTTTTTAAAGTTATAATAAAATTTGTAAATTTATAAATTTATACTTAACTCTATATAATTTATTTAAAATTAAACCACTAAAGTTTTATTAATTACCTTTTTTTTTTAAGTTTTTGTTTTTATAAATTTGACACATATATTTTTATGTGTTTTTTTTCTTCATAAAATTTCTCCACCAAAATAATGCCAATTTTGAAAGTATTTAAACTTTTTAATTAAACATATATTCAAAATTAATAAAAAATTAGAAGCATCATACCTAATAAGGAAATATTCTATTTTTTTGAAATGTAAAAGTCCTCACTTTTCGTTTTCCTTTACTAGATTAAATATTTTAGCTTTTGGGAAGAAAAAAAATATACTCCGTAGTATAAAACAATAATACTGTTTGTCCTTTCACTAACAATAGTATAAAACAATATATATGCATGTTGAATATTGCTTTAAAGTTTATTATCATTAATCTATGCATTTAACCACTTGTTTGTGTTGGGATTTAACATTCTAAGTAATCAGTTTAACTATGAGTGCGCATCGGAATGGATCTAGTTAAGGCATATAGATTAACACATATAAATTAAACAAGCAATTTGCTAACCTTTTGTTTAATGATAAAAAACAATAAACTTAACTCCGGATCTTGATCTTGAAACGAGTGATTAAATTACTACCTCTACGGTTGCTCACACAACACGTCGAACAAGTACGCAACAATGCTAGTCGTAACTTCACGAGCTCCAAACACCAAATGTATGCTTTATTGCTTGAACCAAAACCCAAACAACTCGTGTTTAATACTTGATCTAAACCGATCGAACATTATCAATAGTATACGTTCGAAAGGTTTAATGAGGTAAGAATATAAACTAAACAATAGTTTATTAATTCTTGTTTTGAGTTTATACAATCGAAACAAACAAGCTTACGTAGGTATTAGCTTTCTGCCGATTGCGTCACAAAAGGAAAAGACAGCACTTTGCATGCATATATAATTGTATGCAAAGTATACGACTAAGATCAGCATGAGACATCCATGCGTAAGGAAAAGTCAAAAGGTATGTGATGTATGACGTTTAGTTATTAATCTTTGTCGTAGGTTTTAGAGTATGTGTCATGTGTATATGCCGTATGACTTTATGTGAATAGGGACGGTTAATTCTACCATGAAGGAGAGGAATGAGGTGTTTATATAGCAGCTCAACCCTAGTTGTAGATAAACTAAGATACCTTCATAATCCTTATCACAATACAATACTTATCCCTTGTCTCTAAAATTTATCTCAAAACCCCCTTCTAGAAGCTATATGGGTCAGCTAACAAGTGACACCCACAAGGTTCGGGTTTTGTCAATTTTAGTCCATTCGGTTCATATTTAAATATTCGTTGAGTTAGTTATAAAATATAACAGTAACTAACGGTTATTTAAATTATCAACATGAAGCATATTAAATCCTTAATAATAAATAAATCTATATTAAGTATTTAATAAACGTACTCTTCGTGTCTTACGTGTGTGCCCCCAATAGGCTCACATATTCGTAACGTATACGTGCTAGCCGACTACCATAACCCAACAGCTCCCACTTGGGAGTTGGAGTAGCACCTAACACTTATACATATAATTGGCAAAGTATAGCAACCCACACAATTATGTTTATATTAGGAATATTATGAGATAATAGTTTCAAGAACAATCTCAGCTTATAATAGTTAGTTTATTTCTTGCTATAATCATCATCCCTTTGTTTCAGATACCGTTAAACCATGGATATAAATCCTAACTCATTCCATATAGTTTAACATTATGTTTCTCGTTATAGAAATAATTCAGATATACCAAATGTATTCAAGAATCATCTTGGATTACCCTTTGGGTACGGCTATACAATTATCTAATTAATTCTGGAGAGGCACCATGGTATCTTTCTGCAATTTAATTAATTGGAGAAACAAATTCTTTATTGACTACAAGTGTTGTAGATACTGCTTCACATCACTTCCAAAAATAGCCTTTATGACTACCTTATTCAGGATATCATTTGACTTATAATCAAAAAGTGATATTCACACATGCAGAACTTGCTTGCATCTCAAGTCTAAAGATGACTTTAAAACCATTTTCAACATTTACTCATGACGAGGATCCAAAAGTAAATATTCGAAGGTTAGGGTATCCAATATGCATCCCTTGTGAATACACATAAGTTTGGCGGGAACAATCTATATATTCAAAAAATATAACCAACACTCACATTTGCCTTACATAACAATATTCCCATATTGTTAACCGACAATGAACATATTTAGAATGATAAAATCATTCAAGGATTAAACATGCAAATATAGGATAACAATTATTATATGAATGAATGACGAATACCACGATTCTTCATTCATCAGAAAGTAAAAATTGTCTTACAATCCCAATTATCCAAATACTAAAACAGATATGCATGAAACTAATTAGCAAGTTGAAGTCCAATGTTTCTAACATTCTCAACTTTTTCTTTACAAGACAGCTAAATAGTTATCTGAGTAAACTTTCCGAACACTTGCTTCAAATTCACATAGTTGTGAAAGATTTGAATAATAAGATGAGTGTCTTATTGTTCACGTGCATACTATTGCAAGAGTCATAGTATGGACAAGGTAATAGTACCTTTTATAGGGTATTTGAATTCAACAACATACCTATCTCAGACAGTCATCTTTACAGTTTCTTAAAATGTAAAGTATTCTCATTCTTTAATGTGTAATGCAACAATGCTCTTAGCTGAGCATATCTAGTTAGCAGATTTATCATAAATGATGAAATCCTTCTTCAACTAGAATTGATTATTTTCTAGCATCAGTTGTACACAAACAACATTATGCCTTATATAATTCGTAAACATTTGTATTTAACAATCATCTAAATTCTCTCAATTAGATATTGTTATCTAAATACTCTCAATTAGATACTGTTGTTGTTCGCTCATCTTGCTCTCATGCAAAAGTAACAACCAGTCTCATAAATATAATATATATACATAATGAATCCTTAGTTATAAACACAAAGTCTCCATCCATGTAACAAATTATATCAAGTGAAATATATCATTTAAGACTTGCTTCAATGATATATTGCATTGTGTTGGACTTTATTTCCGCATACGTTTATCTTAATAAACATTTATTCCAATGTCGTTTGTTTTATCCTAAAATCCCAAGTGAAGTTTCATTCCAATCTCAAGGATTAACATCTAGCTTTGATGGAATGATGCTTTCAATATGTTACACGACATATGAATTTTAAGGAAAAACATAGTGCTCCCACTTGATGTCAGGTGTACTCAGGAGTTATCTTAATTTAATCAGAAATCATATTGTGATTAAACATAAGATCTCAGCTCCTAGATGCATGATTCAATCCACACTTGGATTCTATTTTCTTGTATACATTATAAAGATTATTTTAAACTCATAACCTTTTGATTACACACCGTCCTCGCAAAAGGTAATCATAAACGAAAAAGTTATAAAACTTAATTGTCATATTACAAATATCGGCTCATAACCCTTTTGATTACACATCGTCCTCGCAAGGTAATCATTAAGGAAAGAGTTATGATCCTTAGTTTGCCATATTTCAGATTCAAGAAAACATGTATGACAATTAGTTATTTTTATATAATTAATGCGTGTAGAAAAGAAAGATTTAATCATAGTCAATTGCTTGAGTAAGATCAAAAAATTTTAATCATCGGTCAGACATTAATATGTATACAATTTTGTCCTTATGAGTCTTTCTTCAAAAGAAGCTCATTCTAACCTCACAGGATTACTTTTTGGTCAAAGATCAATCAATTTGATAACATTGATTTGTCTTTTAAGGACTGCATCTTATCATTCATATTTCTAAGATATTTATCACATCCAAGATGTGATAATTCATCTTATTAGTTAGCAGGTTTACAATAACCCTCTAACTTATATTACTCAGCATTGATATATTATTATATCACTTTATTGATGAGGTATCCTTGCGGATTTATGAATGAGAGTTCTAATATACTTTGGTTCGACATTTTCATGTTTAACCTTAGTATGACATCAACAAGTGAATTTAGAAGGTTATGTATTTTGTTCTTGAATATCTTCAAGATTTATAGATACTCCCACTTACTTTTGTAAGAAGAGATACTTCTCTAAATACTAAGTATTTAAGCAACAATAAATTGTTCTTAATTGGGACAACAAAATACATTTTACAGTTCTCATCTCTAGCTTGTTAATAATATGCTTCATAAGATATTAACAAATTTCAGAACTTTAATCAAGACATTATGGGATTCATCCCAATCCGTAAATAGATAATGTCTTGAATACCTTCTAGGTTGAAACTTTATTGAGTGTATCCATGACACACGCAAAATTCTAACCTTGATCGATTTGGAGGTAGAGCCATTTAAGTTATCAGAAATCAAACAATATGAATATAGTTTGTTTCATCATATTAGACATACCATAATGATGTGGTATTCTATGAGTATTTGGAATTGTGAGACTCCATCAAAATTCCTTAGACAACTTAATTCTCTTTGGATCAAATACTTGTCAATTGGGTCGAGCCAAATTGAGTACAAAGTATTTTAAAACCAAATGCATGCTATAATGTATATTTCTTGAATAGTACAAGAACTCTATGTTCATGTGTTTACAAGAAAACAGAACAGTTCAAGAATTCTATGTTCATGTGTTTACAAGAAAACATAACATGTCAAGTATACATTATAAGTCTTTGAATAATTCAAGGACCTCATGTTTATGTGTTAATACGAAGACATAACAGTTTTACTACTTACTTTATGTTATAAGTCATTGATAAATTCAATGACTCTATAATTATGTCTTAACCAGAACATAAAAATTCTAACTAAAGTAATTATGAACGCAAACTCTTGAGTTCATAGTAATTTCAAGTTAATTACATACTTCATGATTATAATCATATAATTTAACCATAATTTTATTGATTAAAGCATGTAGTCAAGATGTTGAAGTAACTTTACATTATATCTTGACACTTAAATGTAATAGGGCAACAAACAACTCTTGTATTTAAGTCCTAGTAGATTTATTAGCTTCCTTACCTTGCGGTCAAGAGAAACCAATAATCATATTGTTATATGTTGTTCCTCGCACACACTTAAGATTTCTCCCACTTGTGTACGGGACAACATTATTTAAAGTAAACAATACGGACAAGCACATACAATTGTATAAACAATATGATACGTGTCTTGATATTATAAGTAGGATTTGAACCATAATGTTTAATAAGGAAATTGTGGATTTTTATTCTATAGATAACGCTTCGGAAATCACATCAGAACTGGCCAACGGTTATTATAAAATTTTAAATGCAATTTTCCATATAACAATGGTCATTCAGATTCGGAAAGTAATAAAATTATTGCAAAGTGAGTTAAAATAATATGGTGCAAATAACAAGGAGTGGAATTCTTGTGCTCCCACTGAATTTTACACATTACAATGAATGGTTTCTTTTCAGTAGTAAATCGCAAAGCTCCCACTGGATTTGTCAACATTGTAAGTGTCACATTACCAGTAGAAAGGCAATACGCAATTTATTTTACTTTCATATTCATTCAAAATTGACCTAAAGTTTAGCAATCCTACTTTGGTATTGAACAAAGTATATGAATTTTAATTATGTAGTTGAGGACTGGCCATTCATGCTTTTATTAACTTGAACTTATAGCATGCCAATTCATCCTTATAGGCTCTGCCTAGCCACAAGGGTGTTTTGCATCATAAGGAATGAAGTGAGTCAGAAAATATCGCCATAGAAGAAGACCTGCTAGCAATTTTCTTTACTCATTGCAGTTTAAACTCATACACCGTGACAAGTGCAAGATGTCATTTATTTTGGTAGCTATAGAAAAAAAGTTCTCTAGTTACACAAAATATGTTATCTTTCAAAGATAAAGTGAGTTTAAATATAATTGATAATAATTCAATTATAACCCTATCTTATTCTTGTCAACCAATGAGAAGAGATAGGAGTAAGTCTCACATTTTCTTACTAGGAAAAGAGACTGTGCTTGTCTTTTTCTAGAAAAATAAACTTTCGTTTACGAATTATGTTGCAAAACATAATTAATCAGAACATAGAAAGTTCAATTTAGTATTTTCGATAATTAAGTTTTTAATAGAATTAACTACCCAATTAATTTACTAATTAAAGAATAAGATCCAACTTGACTCCCACTTATTACCAAAGGTTCTTACCAGGGGGTAAACCAAGTGGGTGCAAGAGGTCAAGACGGTAAAGTGAGGGTGATCGCAGACGTTTAATTGCATTTTTAATGCAACTCTTAGATTTATGATACTGGTCAAAACATTAGTATCAAGTAATAATGTTAAGAGCAGGTTTTAGTATCATCTTATGCCTCGGGTCCAAGGTCTGACCAAGCCTACTCGAATTAAGTCGACCAAACGAGAACGTGTAAAAATCGTCAAAGGTCTGACCAGTAGGTGAAATTCACCATGGGTTGGTAAGGGTCCAGGGTCTGACAAAGAGACTCAAACCTAGTGCACGTGTTCTACGGTTTGATGGCATAGACTTAAAATTTTCCTAGGGGTATGCACATAAATGTGTCAAGTGTGTGTACAAAGAGGCAAGCAAAACAACTTTCTATCACTGATTTTAAAAACTTTTAATAATGACACTATAGTGACATGTCATGGTTCATGGTAACTCCAATCGAACACACAAAGAAGCGGAGAATCAGGTCAGCGCGAAGCGTATTAAAAACCTGAGTTCTTTAGGAAAAATCCTCCTTAAACTTCTCTTATAGTTTGTTCTAGTGGATGAGCCGTACTTCCCATGAGTCCACAGCGTCCAGTTTTTAATCTTGAAATCAAGTTTCATATTTTATAGTCTTATTAATTTTCTTAAAAATCAAATTTTACACGAAACAAATAATAGGTCACAATGAACATGTATTTAAACGTGTAATTAATAGACTTGTTTTAACATCATCTTTCGTTAGGTTTTAGTCCGTATTGCATACATATTAGGCGCGTATACTAGTAATCAAGTAAAAATATGCACATAAAGACTAAAGCTAATGATGATATTAAATTAACAAGTAAACATGTAAAATCCGAGTTCTCAAGCGAGTCTTCCCCAATTGGAGAACCATAAGACCCTCACTAGGTTTTCATCAATGTGCCTAGATCACCCCATTAATCACAAAAGTGATTGAGTAGGTCTTATGGCCGGATTAAGAAGCAAAATCAGACTAAATATGTAAAAGATCTAGTTTTCAAAAATATCAGATTTTAGTTACCATAAATAAAATCTAGATCTTTTAAATATATAGTGTGATCTATTATAAAAAAACATATCAACTAAATTAACAGTTTAATTTTATTCTTTTTTACAATATTAGCAATCAATTGTATTCAAGATCTAGATCTACAAATTTTATTTAATTATGGCAAGGATTTGCATAACCTTTGCCATATTTGCAAGAAAACATTAAATAAAATATTAAGCGCAGCAGATCAATATATGTATATGAATTAAATCTAGGCGTGAACAATCAAGACATGATATAATTCAAAAAGTGTAACCCTAATGCCAAAACGAGTTGGCTCTGATACCACTGTTGGGATTTAACATTCTAGGTAACCAGTTTAGCTACGAGTGCGTAGCGGAATGAATCTAGTTAAGGCATATAGATTAACACATATTAATTAAACAAGTAATTTACTAACCTTTTGTTTAATGATAAATATCAATAAACTTAACTCCAGATCTTGATCTTGAAACAAGTGATTAAATTATCACCTCTACGGTTGCTCACACAACACGTCGAACAAGTACGCAACAATGCTAGTCGTGACTTCACGAGCTCCAAACACCAAATGTATGCTTTATTGCTTGAACCAAAACCCAAACAACTCGTGTTTAATACTTGATCTAAACCGATCGAACACTATCAATAGCATACGTTCGAAAGGTTTAATGAGGTAATAATATAAACTAAACAATAGTTTATTAATTCTTGCTTTGAGTTTATACAATCGAAACAAATTAAACAAGCTTACGTAGGTATTAGCTTTCTGCCGATTGCATCAAAAAAGGTAAAGACAACACTTTGCATGCATATATAATTGTATGCAAAGTATACGACTAAGATCAGCATGAGACATCCATGCATAAGGAAAAGTCAAAAGGTATGTGCTGTATGACGTTTAGTTATTAATCTTTGTCGTAGGTTTTAGAGTATGTGTCATGTGTATATGTCGTATGACTTTATGTGAATAGGGACGGTTAATTCTACCATGAGGGAGAGGAATGAGGTGTTTATATAGCAGCTCAACCTTAGTTGTAGATAAACTAAGATACCTTCATAATCCTTATCACAATACAATACTTATCTCTTGTCTTTAAAATTTATCTCAAAACCCCCTTCTAGAAGCTATATGGGTCAGCCAACAAGTAACACCCACAAGGTTCGGGTTTTGTCAATTTTAGTCCCTTCGGTTCATATTTAAATATTCGTTGAGTTAGTTATAAAATATAACAGTAACTAACGGTTATTTAAATTATCAACGTGAAGCATATTAAATCCTTAATAATAAATAAATCTATATTAAGTATTTAATAAACGTACTCTTCGTGTCTTACGTGTGTGCCCCCAATAGGCTCACATATTCATAACGTATACGTGCTAGCCGAAGTTAATTCCTATGGTGAATGGCGATCTTGGCTCGTGTCGTTGCGACTCTCCTCCAAACACAAACTGATTCTTGAAGGCGTTTTTTATGTTATGTGGTGGCACCTTTGGTCATACCGGAACAAGTTACTTTTTGATTCTAAAATTCATTTGAAGGCGATGATTTTTGATGACATTGTGTCTAGGTCATTTTATTGGTGTAGGTATCGATGTAAAGCCTCGTTTAGTTGGAACGATTGGCTTAAACACCCATATCTTATTTCCTTGTAATTTTAGCTCCTTGCTAGTTTTTTGATCGAATAAATTGTTGTTCCAAAAAAATACGTGCTAGCCGACTACTATAACCCAACAGTTTGACACCAAGATTTGATCATATTTAGGAAAATAAATCAGTAACAGACTTGTAACTTAATAAACCAAACATATCTAATTAAAAGAGATCTGTAGTTGAATTAGTTTTAAGTAATGACCTTTTAGTAAATTTAAGCTAGTTGTGACACCCGTACTAGCAATTGCATGTCTAAAACTTTGTTTCCGCGCTAAGTTATCCGTCTTTCTCACCACATATTTTTTTAAGTATTCACAATCAAAAAAAGAAAAGAAGACAAGAATACACCAAAATCCATTACTCTCTCTTATAATGATTTGATCTAAAGAACACATGACCTAAGAGCATTCGTAGTGCTAACTTAAAGAAAGACTTTTTGATATTTCAATAAGTTATTCAAATGACTTGTTTTATTATGTCAATAGCTATCAAATAGACTTTTAGCAAAATCGCATATATCGTAACTTGTAAGATAGTTGTGAGTTCAAGCCTCGCTGGAAGCATGTGTGAAATATATTGTGAGATAGTTGTGGAAAAAATTGCCGTTTTAAAAAAAAAAAAATTCAAACGAAGACCACTGTTAAAATCTTTTCTATTTATTAAACTTTCCTTTTACACCACCATTAAAGATGCAATATTGCAAAAGCCTTTTGCATTTAATTAATAGGTTTTTGCAAAAGCTTTTTATGCTCACAAAAAATTATGTTAAATGCATCAAAACTTTTATGATTGGGTACATTGCTCATGTTCCAACGATGTCTTGGCACAAAAGTTGTTTCTTTTATCACGATGTTGCACGTCTAATAAAGTTAGCGAAAGTAAAATATCATTAATCCTTACATGTGTTTTCTTATGTCAAATGTATTATACCGCTACAACGATTTGCATGCAAAAACACAATTTGTTAAAGCTCATATTGTCCTTAACCAAATGGATAAATCACTTGTTGAAACATCTAAGTCTGTAAAATTTCAAAGGATTTAGTAACTACAATCTTAAAGGGACGTTTCGCTCGTAGTATGTTTTTAAATTAACTGTAATTTGTTAAAGAAATTGTAGTTTTAATGAATTATTGTTGAAATTTTAATGTTTTGTTATTGTAACTAGTTATAATACCCGTGCACGCACGGGGTTTTATCTAATAATTTTACTTACGTATTATTATCGATTAAAATACAAAAAATAATTAGAGGAAATGAGTTACAGCGAACTAAATTATAGCCTCACTTGCGCAAATTTGATTGTCTTTCAAAAGCACAATTTTTTTAATGGTCGTTATTAAATTAAGTTTAAACTATATGTCTCACTTTAGTTATTATACTCTTACACATTTGTCATTTGAAACGACGGCGTTTTGGGACCAAATTCACTATTCATCTTAAGCACTGTAGCACTGCTACAGGACAAAAATGTTACAAAAGTACCTAGAGATTTGAAACGACGGCGTTTTGGGACCAAATTCACTATTCATCTTAAGCACTGTAGCACTGCTACAGGACAAAAATGTTACAAAAGTACCGACGCATTCAGATAAAAAAATACCCGCGGTAACATTTCCTAATTGACTTAAACAGGCCCAAAAATTTGGGCCGGCCCAGTTATTTTTTTTTTATAAATTTGTTGGCACAAAATAAGTAGGCAAAAAATGTTTCAAAAGTAACAACGCATTCAGATAAAAAAATATCAGCGGTAACATTTCCGAATTGACTATACTGAAAAAGTAAATCCGCACTATTAAATATGAGACCGACAAAATAAACTCGCACATTTTACACCATGAGACAAAAAAAAATTCGCAAAAAAAAAAAAAAAAATTTAATACATTTGAAACGACAGCGTTTTTGCACCCACGTGCACTATTCATCTTAAGCACTGTAGCACTGCTACAGTGCTGGGCCAAAAAGAGGCCCAAAAAATTTAGCCTAAAAAATTTGGCCCGGCCCAATTAGTTTTTTTTTTTTTTTAAATTGTCGGCACAAAATAAGGAGGAAAAAAATGTTATAA
>BQNB010164582.1:0-11376 GCA_026074375.1 Tanacetum coccineum
GATGTTTGTTCAGTTGGGAGAAGAGAAAAAGAAAGGAGAAAGATTTGTTTTTAATTATGGGAATTATACTAATATTTTCCTACAAGATTTAGGGTATTGGGGTGCCTATATAAACACACCCCATATCCCTCATTCTTTTAAAAAAAATTAATCCATTCTCTAATCACCTAAGTTTTTGGTGCCCTCTCCCTTCTCTTAAAAACCCTAACCTAATTCCCTAAGGGAATTTTGGTTCTCTCCCCATAACCGAATTCAACCAAATACCCTTTTAGGGTTTTGGTTTTCCACTTTTACTTGATCTACTTGCTTGACTAATTCAAGGTACGCGTGGTGGTTAATTGGTGATTCCTCAAATAGTGACGAATTAGGGTTTGATTGATATAAACCCTAATTAGGGTTTGTTATATTGGTTCGACTTCAAATGGGAACGCAAGGCGTGCATTTGGTTTTGATATTACACTTGGTGCTTGATCGTGAAGATAAGACTAGCAAATTCTTACGTACTTGCTTGACGTGTTTGTGTGAGCAACCGTAGAGGCGTTTGTTTTAGACGCTTATTGTATTCAAGAATAATCGCAAAAGGTACGCTTTCCTTATTTAATATGTGTTAACCTACTTGCCATAACTAGATCCATCCACTGCGCACACATGGCTAAATTGGTTAGCCAAATTTAATAAATCCCAACAGGGTTTGGGGCTAGATGGGTCGGTCTATATTTGGGTCTAGGTCTAGATGGGTATTGGTAACCTAAAAAAAAGTTATTTTAGAAGCCAATGATTTTTTTTACGTTTTGTATGTTTTTGTCCGTTTTTGATCGAATTCGACTGATTTTGACCGTTTTCGACTGATTCGACCGTTTTCGACGGTTTTTAACCGATTTTGACCGATTTCAATCGTTTTCGACTGATTCCGACCGTTTTCGACCATTTTTTGCCCGTGTCAACCGATTTCGGCCGTTTTCGACCATTTTTGGCCGTTTTAACTGTTTCCGTGCGTTTTCGACCATTTTTGTTCACTTTTACACCCTTCCTTACGTTCAGGCTATTTGAACGGCTTAGAACGTTTTCGTCCGTTATTAAACGTTTTCGTCTATTTTGTACGATTGTGTTCGTTTACATACGTCCTTTTCCGTTTTCCTCTGTTTTCTTCGTTTTCCTGCGTTTCATTCGTTTTTGAACATTTTGTACAATTTTATACGTCTTCATAAGCTTTTATACATTTTTATAAAAGTACTAAAACGTTTAAAAAACGAATAAAACATTTTTAAACGTTCAGAAACGTATTTAAGTGTACGAAAACGTGGAAAAACGTACAAAACGAACGAAAACGAAAGAAAACGTGGAAAAACATACAAAAAGGTAAGAAAACAGACGAATACGTAAGAAAATGGACAAAACGGTCGAAATCGTACGAAAATGGTAAGAAAACGCAAGAAAATGCAAGAAAACGGATAACAACGTATAATAATGTTTCACAACGGACAAAAAAGGTTAAAGCCATTAAAAAGTGTTCGAAATCGATAATAATCAGTCGAAAACGATCCAAAACAGTCGAAATCGGAAGAAATCGGTCGAAAACGGTCAAAATCGGTCCAAGACGATCAAAATCGAGCGAAAACGGTCAAAATCGATCGTAATCAGTAGAAAACGATCGAAATCGGGCATGAACAAGTATTCTTAAAATAGCACACACTAGTGAAAGTTGTGTTATATTAGGTAGCTAACTACTTAACTCTAATGAGTAATTCTCATCTGGTAATTATGTTGGACATCACATATTGATTACACTTGAGTAGTAAAAAAGGTTACTTCACTAGATTTTGTAGCATACAAGCCACTTTTAGTCACTTAGGCTACTCGTAATAGGAAAATATCACAACCAAGTCCTACACCGTTACATTAACTTTTTCTTTATACAACCAAATTCACAACCAACATAACCTCACTAACCAAATATATCTTATTAACACAAATATACTCCACAAAAACCAAAATCTCTCTCACACACACACACATACAAAACCGAAACTCCCACTGACTCGGTTGTGAATTCTCTTATTTTTGACCTAAAGCGCGTTATGAGTGAAGGGTAATAAGGGAAGAAACGTCTTGTGAAGGGTAATAAGGCAAAATCAAGACTTCAACCTTGTTACTACGAGTAGTCTTATATATAGATCTAAGTAAAAAAATCTAACCCTTTCTTTTAGTTTTTAGTAGAGTAGTTATTAGGATAATCACATCATCTAAGTAAGTGGGTCATTCTTCCCGATGGATGGAGAATTGTGTGAAAGTGGAGATTGGCCTAATCAAAAGTAGATCCTACTCGAGTATACATGAATATCGGATTTTATCAACATTCTTAGTAAGAAAACCCAATTCTACAAAAAAAAAAACTATTCTTGCCATTTCTGAAGTGAAAAGACAACAGGATATTGAAACATGGACTTGATACATTGGTAACAAGAAAAAATTTTGTTAAAAAATGTCTTTTATCATTTTATGCATGCTTATAGAATACATATGATAATGGTATTGACATAAGGCTACCACGTATGAGACAGGCATGTTATTACTCTAGCCAAAGACCGTAAACTTCCCGAAATTCCCAAAATATCCCAGGTTGAACATGCTTATCTTTAGAAAAAGAATTTTATAAGCACCCTTCTTAATCCCTCAGTTCCTCCTATACCTTAGTTAACCCGAATAAGTATATATATGCAAAAAAACATAAAATAAAACTTTGCCACAGATCTTTCCTCAATAGATCCCTATTAGACATGGTTTAATAATAGTTCAATGTATGTAAAATAACCTACCATTGCATTTTTTTAGAAATCTAGCAATACCATAGCAGTGATATAAAAAGGAAACAGAAACTTGGTTTTAGCTAATGGCGGGTGGTGGAAGTAACTTCTTCATTATCAGGTGTAGGTGAAAGTAGCAGAACTATCCTAAGAGAAAGTAGCATAATTGTCCTGAGAGAAAGTAGCAGAAGAACTGTCCACAAACTCTTGATCAACGCTATCTCTATCTCATACCAGTTTATACTCTAGTACAACTTCAGACCATGAGATACTGCGATCAATCAAGTTTTTTTTATCACATTTACAACCTTCTTTGTCAACAGAATCTCCTTGTTCTCTTCGGTATATAGAACCCGAATGCGTATATACGGTAAACCCGATGAATCACCTTTAAAGTACTTTTTTATACGTAATCCTGTAACAGCATGACATAAGACATAACCAGTTTTTAAATGGCAGCTGTAAATCTGCATTAGTATATACAAAAGAGATGTAAACAAGCTGACTAGTTATGTCTTATGTCATGCTGTTACAGGATTACGTATAAAAAAGTACCTTAAAGGTGATTAATCAGGTTTACCGTATATCATAACGATAGAAGCGGAACTATCAGCTACAATTCGCGAAAGAGATTCAAATGAGCAAATACGCATTCGGGTTCTAGATACCGAAGAGAACAAGGAGATTCTGTTGACAAAGAAGGTTGTAAATGTGATAAAAAAAACTTGATTGATGGTAGTATCTCATGGTCTGAAGCTGTACTAGAGTATAAACTGGTATGAGATAGCGCTGATCAAGAGTCTGAGGACAGTTCTTCTGCTACTTTCTCTCAGGACAGTTCTGCTACTTTGTCCCGGT
Source organism: Tanacetum coccineum (assembly GCA_026074375.1). Taxonomy (NCBI): domain Eukaryota; kingdom Viridiplantae; phylum Streptophyta; class Magnoliopsida; order Asterales; family Asteraceae; genus Tanacetum; species Tanacetum coccineum. The sequence goes on from BQNB010164582.1 coordinate 3,663, forward strand.
TGTGCTACTTTCTCTCAGGACAGTTCTACTACTTTCTCTCAGGACAATTTTGCTATTTTCACCCCAGGTCCTGATAATGAAGAAGTAGTTACTTCCACCACCCACCATTAGCTAAAACCAAGTTTCTGTTTCCTTTTTATATCACTGCTATGGTATTGCTAGATTTCTAAAAAAATGCAATGGTAGGTTATTTTGCAAACATTGAACTATTATTAAACCATGTCTAATAAGGATCTATTGAGGAAAGATCTGTGGCAAAGTTTTATTTTCTGTTTTTTTGCATATATATACTTATTCGGGTTAACTAAGGTATAGGAGGAACTGAGGGATTAAGAAGGGTGCTTATAAAATTCCTTTTCTTTTTCTAAAGATAAGCATGTCCAGCCTGGGATATTTTGGGAATTTCAGGAAGTTTAAACCATAGTCACATGGAACGTGGTACGCTCCGGTACGGGATCGCGAAACGGGAACGCGGTTCGCGGGGTCCTTAAAATTCGGTACGTGCGGGGGTAGGCTTATTTCGGTACGTTCCGGTTCGCTTTGGTTCGATGTATCATATTATCTGATACGATGTACCCAATTTGGTACAATGTACCATATTATACTTATATAAGATTTAAATAAGTATTTATATGTTCTATATACATATTTACAAACTTTTATTAATTTTATTATTATATTTAATATTTTCAATTATATTTATACAAATGTTGCAGAATTTACATTGTGTATGTATTTAATTATATATTAGAGTAAATTCCACTGGTATTAATTAACATGAAAAGTATATTTCAGAATAATTTTAGTTGGCCCATTTGTGTCCAAAACAAAAAACAAAAACCATTTAGTTAATGGGCCTTTAGGCAACCTAATAACAACGTAACATATTCTCTTTCCTCTCAGCCGCTTCTTCATTTTCCCCTTTCAACAAAGTTTCCACTAGAAAACACAATCGCCACAAAGTTTCCACCGGAAAACACAATCAGCCGCTGTACCAAATCACTTTGGTACGCTGTACCAATTAACTTTGGTACGCGTACCGCGTTTAGGTACGAACGATCCGAAACGCGAAACGCGGCCGAGTCAGCGTTTCCTGTGACTTTGGTTTAAACATTCCACAATCGATCATACACAGTGTTGTAAAAAGCGGTCTAGGCGGCCGCCTAGGCGCTAGGCGGCCACAAACCGCCTCGATTTATTCTAGGCGGCCAAAAAAGCGGTCAACGACGGTCAACACGGCGGTCAACGGTGGTCAACGCCGGTCAGCGGGGGTCAACTCTCGATTTTTAAAATTTTAAATTAGGTTTTTTAATTCAATTGGTCAGATCTTGTTTTTAAATGGTGTTTGACCGCCCGACTAGCGCCTAACGCTTTTTGCAACCTTGATCATACATCAAACTCTAGACATCCCAAGCTTTCTTTCAAACAGACGTATGAGCAGGTACACCTGCAACACGCTTGCACCAATAAGAGCCGCTGATTCCACAAGTGATTTGTGCATTGCCCTACTGCTCATTCCTTCATTTACTGCAAATTAAACAAGTGCATAAAACGTGGTAAGATGAGAGGGTCGGGTAACGGATCAAAATAAGTTCTGTTTAAAAGACGTATCATTTTTTAGTATCGGTCAGAATGGGCTGGGCCAGTTTGATCCCCAAACACTTTTTTGACTATTCAGTAAAAACTTATACGAGTAAATAAATAATAAGTTAATAATGATAATAAAAGTAATATTATTACAGTAATAATCTAACTCAAAGAAAGTTCCTATTTGTGAATAACAGCATAGACACCCTTAGATTTGTAATAATGTCATTTTGACACGATTAAAATGATGTAACTGAGACGATTATGAGAAATTCAGTACATGATGTGAGCGCTTTTTCCGTAATCAATAGAAAAATAATAGAAGTTGAGTGATCATTTCATATATATATTGACTTCTGTGGAAGAGTTAAAGAGATCATACGGTTTGCTTGTCGATCAGTTTCGGCCTCGAGCCAATGCTGTTCAAACTGAATGTTATATAAAGCATCCTCTAGCTTTGATATCGGTTTGAAATGATCTGCAAAGTAAAACATCATTCAAGGCGTCAAATACTATGTCCCAAAATAACTAACATCATTAACACTATATGCATACAATAATAAATAATTTTGTTAATATACATGAGTAGTGGATAACTCAAGCAAATGCCTTACCATCCTTTGCATGTTCAACATCCGCATAGAAGTGGCTAGAATGGACATCGAAGTCTATTGTTTCATGATATGGTGAAGCAAAATTGATAAAGGCCTTCATTATACGCCACGAAATCTGACTTGTCGCTCGTTTTGTCACGGAAGTCTTGAACTTGTTCACCCTTAGGTCCTTTTACCTAATAATCACAACATGGTAAACTATAGTTCAGCCGATAAACATATTATTTGGCCAACAACCATAGTACAAAAAGGCGGCAAATAACCGCACATAGCCTTTACAACAAATGCTCAGCATGTAAGAGAAAAGCAAACCCTTACACTGACAGTTATTGAAAATTTGTGTAGCAACTCCTGACTACATAAATATCTAGGTTCTTACTGTCTTTCTTGTGACGAAGCTAAGAATCCATACACTTTATTCCATTTCACTAACTTAAATAGGACGTTAAGTTGTAGATCTAGTCTCTACTTATCTGTGTATCTCTAAAATTGACTCCATGACACATTATGAACAACGATGAAGCGTGACTCAAATACCCAATGAAAAAATATTATTACAGATTTTGGCCTCTGACGTCAAAGTCACTAGTTTCCAACTCTGAAAATGGGTATGGATCTTCGCTTAGTATTTGTTATCAGATCAAACGTATCTGTTGACCTAAACGTCCAAACTGCATTGTTTCTTGTTGAACAAAAGGACTCAAATGAGTACTGTAACACATTGTAGACAAGATAAACAAACTATTCGATTAACAAAGTGCATGCTACAACTAAAACACCATATGCCGCAACCTCTTTGGCATTAGGTTTTGAATGTGGGTATCTGATTATTGCATTTATTGGTTTCTACTTTCGAGAGTTTGGGTATAGTGCATCTGCTTTTCATTGTCTTATTATTTAAGGTTCAAACAAGCAAATTATGGACAATCAGCTTACATGTAGCAGCCCACATACTAGTTAGGACTTGGGATTATCTAATAATTAACCGATCATTTTAAATGCAAAATGTTACATGATCACAACTATATAATTCTAACTATTTTATATCACGTGACCACTTTCCAACTCAAATCCTAACACTCCATAGTTTTATCACACCACACAGGAATCACATTACTCTTAGATCTCGAAACACAACACTAACATACATCTTAAATTTAGAATCCAATCATCCATCACTTGAAGCAACTTTCGGTCGAGACGGAATGTTGATTTTCAAGTAACCAGAATTAGCACTCCATAGATCCCTTAAGCCCAGGAGAAAACTAAACTAACAAACTAGGTTTCGTACGGGACTAGTCCACTAACAGGTTTCACACTCGAAATTTAAAACATAACTAATAGAATAAACTTACACAAAATAGAAAAAAGAAATATAAACTTAGTTAGAAATAATACCACAAGATCAACGCCATCTTCATTGTAATGCCAAGCACCTTCAACTTTAATAACAACAAAAGAATATCATACAGTCGAACCATACTCAGCTTTATGAGAAAAACCAGTGTTGTAAATATCGGCCTTGGCGGCCGATATATCACTGATATATCGCTTATCGGTGGTCAGCCGATACGTTTTTTCACTTATCGGTAAAAAATCGGTTTTGGTCAAAATCGGCCGATTTTTGGGGTTTTTTTTTTTTTTTTTTTGGTATTCTGATTTTCTTGATCGTGATTTAATAAAAGTATACAAAACTGAATTAAAACCACACATAATGTATATTTTACAACATATACATAAGATATATAGTTAAAAATAATAAGAATATTAAAAAACTTATTAAATATATATATATTTTGCAGAATTCCTTTATAATTTAGGGTCTCCGCCGAGAAACCGATATATCGCCACCAAGACCGATATATCGCTTAAAGGGGGTCGACCGCCGAGCGATATTTACAACACTGAGAAAAACACTCATCTCTATCTATCACAAACCTTATCCCAAACACCCCTCCTATGTTGTTACAAATCAACAACACAGCCGCCAAAACAGCCCACAAAAACATCCTCATCTGGAACACAAAACAAAATTTAAGAATTACAATTATGAGTTAAAATGATAATATAAATACATGGAAACATATTTAACTTGTCACTTTTTATAGTTCCGTGCAGCCAATTATTCATTTTATATCTATGTAGCATTGTATTTGGTCTTTTTGATGTATCATGTGATCAGTTCCTTGTATTATTTAACGATTTTACCCTTAATTTATACACCCAAAACTAGTCAAATAATACACAAAACTAGTCATATGGTACACCAAAAGGAGAAATTCAAAGTATGCTATATAGATCTACAAAAAAAATAATGACAAGTTACATACATTTTTGTGCAATTAGCACAAATATAACATAGATCGGTTAATTTAGTTTCTTACCTTTGATTTTTTTTAAGGATTGAATTATGATTTTTAAGATTTGGGGTTTTAAGATTGTTTATTATTATTATTATTATTATTTTTGTTGTAAGACACGACAGGAAGTGGATTTAGGAACAACAGGTTGGAACTGGAAGCCAGCGCATATTATTAACCAGAGCAAAGAGACCAACTGACCTATGATAGCATAAATACCCTCTTTAACTTGTATTCAAACAGACTGAATATATTTTATAAGAAATGGGAGGCAGACCCGACGATTTTTTCCAGGAAATCCCCAACAAAAAATACACACTATTCCGTCTTTTCTATCAAATCGATCATAACCACTACCTACATTCCACGAAATTGTGCACCACAAATAAGAGCTAATAAAAAGACCCACGATCCAATAGAAAGACATCACAATTCCTTGTGAAAAAAAAACGATTTCCTGAGACGGAAATAAAGACATCAGATTTCTACCAAGATAGCTCGAGGTTCTAACCAACAAGAATCCTAATGAACCTAAAAAAAGGTTCCATCCAAATAGTCCTTTTGTTTCCGTCTTTAGGAGTAATTCATTAAATTGGTTAGGATCACACTCCATATAGAACTATTAGCTTTCTTAATACATACCCCATAAATAACTTCAGGCCAAATACTAGAGATATCATCAAGTTTGGTTATCCCATATATATTTAGAGAAAACACAGCCAAAGAACAAGTGGCTGTGAGAATCCATCTGTCTTGAGTTTTAAGCCTGCCGCTCAAAGCAAGCCAAAGGATAAAGGCATGTCTGGGTATGCACTGAGTATACCAGACATGCTGATGCCATAAGATATTAGGCATATCATCATCCCTCAAAACTGTACAAGCTTTTTTAACACTAAAATTATTTTCCTCATACTTATTGTTAAACCAAAAAGAAAGCCGTGTTCTTATCCAAACTAGGATACAACCCAGATGACATAATAAACTCATCAAGCCCTCTCCGAAGAATACAAGCAGAAATAGGGTCACCATGACACAATAGAAGTAAATCGTCAGTAAAGCACAAGTGTGTTAGGCTAAGGTCTTTACAACCATAATGATACTATTGTGTTTCACTTCTCAAGCAAACGATACTATTGTAATTATAACATTTATTATTTAGGGGGTGTTTGTTTAATCTTATACGTGGCTTATGAGCTTATTTGTATTCCGGGTTATATTACATAAGCTTCAAATCTTTGGCTTATTTTGAGACTTGTGGGCAATGGTGGACCTTAGCCAGCTTATTTTAAAAGCCCAAACCCCTATAAGCCCGAATAAACCCGTTCCCAAAATGTGGGCTTATGAGCATATGTGATTTTGGCTTATATAACATAAGCTTCAATATTGTGGCTTTATTGTTATATCACAACAATGTTATATGAGCCCATAAGTGTCAAAATAAGCCACAAAATTGAGGCTTATGTTATATAGCCAAAACACAAATAAGCTCATAAGCCACATATAAGTTTAAACATACACCCCGTAAACAAACACCCCCTTAAACCTAAATCTCCTACTGTAATTCGAAACCTAATGAACCCAAACTCATCAATAGTTAACAGAGAATTATAATCAGATGATACCAAATTGAGGCTTATGTTATATAAGAAAAAGAAAAAAAAAAGTTATATAATCGGATGGTAGTGAGAGTGTTTGGTATAGTAAATAATAAAAGTCTAACATATTTGTTGTTATTTTGAATTTTGAAACATAAGATAGAAGAATATAATAATAAATGGTGGTGTTACTGTTATTGATCTAGACAAAATATCTGATGATCGCCTCTCTTCGTGTCGCTATACCTGCTACCGTGTCTGCATTATCGACATCATCGTTGTAAATCGATTTCATAGAGCAATCTTTGCTGCTGAGTTTATGAGGTTATTGACATAATGAATTCCATTGTTATGTTACCTTCCTCTCATTTCATTATCCTCATCATCGATCTATGATGTTTTGCTTTAGTGCACATATAATTACAAGAAAACAAAATACTAAATGGGATTGTTCACATATGCTTTTGCTACGTTATCTTTTTTTTGGAGTTGAGTTACCTTAAATGGGTGTTGAATGGATTTGGGATATATATATTATCATTATCATATTTTTGACTCAATCGCGCGATGCTGCGGGGCGTTAATTTTTTTTGTGCTGGTTTATTTTTCCGGTCTTATGTTTTATACTTTGTTTTTTTTTCTTATATGAGCTTATTTGTTGGGCCATATGTTTAAAGGGTTTTTTTTTTGCTATTTGGGTTATTTTTTTTATGAGATTTGAGTAAATATGTGTTAAGCATGATTGCTCGCGCGTTGATGCGAGACGTTAATTGATGCAAGGCGATATTTTTTTTTAATTTATTTATTTGTGCGGGTTTATTTTTCCGGTCTCATGTTGAATAGTTTTTTTTATACGGGCTTATGTGTTAGGCGTCATGTCGTGGATATTTTTTTATCTGAATAAATCAGTACTATTGTATTATTTTTTTTCTATTTTGTGCCGAGCAATTTTTTTTATATTATTTTGTGCGTATTTATTTTTTCGGTCTCCATGTTTAATTGTTTTTTTTATAGGGCTTATGTGTTTGGTCTCATGTCGCGGATATTTTTTGATCTGAGTAAATAAGTACTTTTGTAATTTTGTTTCCTATTTTGTGCCGAGCAATTTTTTTATATATTATTTTGTGCGGGTTAATTTTTTCGGTCTCATGTTTAATAGTTTATTTTTTTTATATGAGCTTATGTGTTTGGTCTCATGTCGCGGATATTTTTTGATCTGAGTAAATAAGTACTTTTGTAATTTTGTTTCCTATTTTGTGCCGAGCAATTTTTTTTAAAGTTGCCTAATTAAAAAAAAAGTGTCAAATGGGCCGGCCCAAAGTGGGAGCCCGTGGCCCAAAACCGGGAGCCCAATGGAAAACACTGTAGCAAACGACGTAATACTATGTCGTTTTATCCCAATCATAGTATATACAAACATAGTTGCTCGCGCGTTGCTGCGGGGCGGTGTTTCTTTTATCATAGATGTGAGTGTTTTTTTTTAAATTTGTATGGTAAGATTTCAAAGTTTTATAAGTGTGGTTTGCGTGTGCTAATTTAAAAGTTATGTGTTTAAAGG
>BQNB010164584.1:0-14317 GCA_026074375.1 Tanacetum coccineum
TTCATCACCTACCTTCTTTTTTCTAAAAACAACTTATCCATGGTCAGTGAAATTTAAAACCCTCAAATTACTAGTGTATATACATCTTTGTTAGGAATATTTGTAATACTTAGTTTCTACTAGTAGGTATGTAGTTCCTACTAGTAGAGTAGTAGTTCCTACTGGCANTTCTTTCTCTCTACTCAACTCGACGATCAACCTTTTTGGATTCGACAAAAAGGGGGAGAAGTAGAATTAAACTCATTAATAATTTATAAACCTTTAAATTTTATACTAAATGAGTTTATATTTTGTCATCATCAAAAAGGGGGAGATTGTTAATACAAATAATGTCCAAAAAAGTTATTTATATTTTTCAACCTCTCGATGTTTTAATAATAACAAAATGTGAAAACGTTCACGATAAAATTAAACGTTTATAAATTACTAATCATAAAATTCTATTACTAGGATTAATCACTTAAGGTATGGATAAACAAATCATTAAACATGATTAGTGATCAAGAAAATAATTTTTCTTAAATCATATACTTCCACAAAAATGTTTTTATAAAAATATAAAAACAAATTATTTATTCATTAAAAGAAAAGTTTTATTAAAAACATAAAATTTGAATTTCAAATTTTCCCCCCAAAATGGAAGGTTCCATAACAGATACAACCTTCACCACAAATAGACAAAAAAATAGAGCGGAGTCTAGCGGCGGCCCCCTTATATATAAGGGACCGCCGGGACCGCCGCCAGCAACGGTCATTTTTTGTCCCCTATAAATACTGGGCCACCCCATTTCAAAAACAGACTTCCTCTTGCCAAAAATTCTATCAGATCTAGTTTTCTCTCTTCTTCCTTTCTTTCTAAAACACATATCTTGATCACTAACATTCCTTGATTTTGTTTCAAGATTAATTCTTTCTTCCTCCATTCTTCACCTTTTAATCAAGTGCAAGAGAAGAACATTCGTATTATTCTACATACGAATTGTTATCAAGTGATCTCTCCTCTCTCGTTTTCTTCTTACAAGATTTACAAAACATCATTACATTGTTTGTGTCGTTTGTAATAAATTTGGAATCGCGTTAGATCCAAGTGTGTATAATTGTATATTTGGGTGTGATTTGGATTGTGATTCAATCAAGAGTGTATCTCTGTGAGGTTATAAGACTTAGTGAAGTCTTAGATGGTTTCAGCTACGATTAGGACTCGACATCTATCTTAGTGTCGGAAAAGTAAGTAAGCGAACAGTGTAAACGGTTTTCTTCGCCTAAAGGAGCTTGGTGACTTAGTGAGAAATCTCTAGTAGAGTAATCGGGGAGTGGAGTAGGAATGAAGAGGTGCTTCGTTGCCGAACCACTATAAATCTCGGTGTCTTGGTTTGATCATTTCTTTCCTTACCTCTTTACTTATTACTTGCATTGTTAGATAGTTTTGTTGTGATTCATATTGTTGGTTGATTGACATACAACTCGAATCAAACTATTTCATAAGCAATACTTAAAAATGCTAATTAATCGGTAAAATCTATTCACCCCCCCCCCCCCTCTTCTAGTTTCTACAATTCGATTTCATAGTACTTACTTAGAAGGTAGTCCCTGCCAGCCTCGAATAATAATTAGTGATTCGATTCCACAGTACATACCCATTAGGTAGTCTCTGCCAGCCTCGAATTGACGCATCTATGGGGCAGAACCCTACAGATTCCCCCTTTCTAGTTTTACAAACGGTATAAGAGCAGGTCACTCAGATTTTTAAAATATATTGTATTTTAAAGCTTGGATCGATCTATGGATTCCGACAAATATCTAGAAGGGCAATCTATGCAAAGACCACCACTCTTTGATAGCGATAGTTTTAATTATTGGAAAAATAGATTTGAGACATATGTTAAATCAAAAGATCTAGATCTTTGGCATGTTATTACCAATGGTAATTTTCAACCTATTATTCAAAATCCGAAAACCAAACTTGATGAGGTTGTCCCTTTTGAAAAACAAACGGATGACCTTAAAAGAAGGCTTGCAAAAAATAATGAAGCCAAAATGGTTATTTACAATGCTTTGCCTAGAAAAGAATATGAATGAATTTTCATGTGTAATACGGCAAAAGAAATTTGGAAAACCTTATTAATCACCCATCAAGGTAATAGTCAAGTCAAAGATGATAAGATCGACCTTTTGGTCAATCTATAGATAATGTTTTCGCTAGATTTAATACTATTATTACTAGTCTTAAATCTCTTGATGAAGGTTATTCTAGTAAGAACTACGTAAGGAAGTTTCTTAGGGCTCTACATCCTAAATGGAGAGCAAAGGTCACGACAATTGAAGAATCAAAAGACTTGACATCACTATCTCTTGATGAGCTCATTGGAAACCTCAAAGTACATGAGATGATCATCAAGAAAGATTCCAAAATAGTCAAAGCAAAAGTTAAAAGGAAATCTCTTGCATTAAAGGATAAGAAAGAATCTAGTGATGAAGAGTGTTCGACTTTCGGTAGTGAAGACGAAGAGTATGCCATGGCGGAAAGAGACTTCAAGAAATTCTTAAGTAAAGATAGATTCGTGAGACAACCTCGGAACGACAAAAAGACGTTCCAAAGAAGTCGTGATGACAAGACCGGTAAACATGATAGAAAATGCTTTAGATGCGGCAACCCAAATCATCTTATTGGAGAATGTCCAAAGCCACCAAAAGACAAGAACCAAAAAGCCTTTGTCGGAGGTTCTTGGAGTGATAGCAGTGAAGAATATGATGAGAAGGTCAAAGACGAAACATGTCTTGTAGCTCATGCATCAAGTGAGGTATGTTCCGAATCCTCTTACTTTAGTGATGAAAACTCATCAATTGATGATATAGATTTAGACAATGAATATGATAAATTATGCAAAATGAGTCTAAAGATAATCACTAAAAACAAAAGGCTAAAAGCCACTAGAAATAGCTTAGAAAATGAGCTTAGAGAACTAAAAGATAAATTATCCATATTCGAGAAAAACAAGGGAGTTGATCTCGAATGTGAAATGTGTCATGTACTTAAAATTAAGAATGAAAAACTCAAAGATGAATCCACTAGATTGAATAAATTTAAAAAGAGTACACATTGCTTGAATGAAATGCTAAGTAATTAAAAACCCTCCAGTGATAAATTAGGTTTAGGGTTTAATTCATTTGAAGCATCATCTAGTGGAACAAAGGAAATAAAATTTGTAAAAGCTCAAAAAAAGGCGTCCTCTGATGGAGGTCCCATAAATAGGGACGGCCCCATAAACATGGGCGGCCCCCTTAATGTTCTGGCGGCCCCCAAAATAAATAAGGGACCGCCACCAGAAACGCCAATATCTAAGAAGAGTGTTTTCTTTCAAAAATCCATTTTGGGTCCTAGACCAAAACACATAATTGTAAACAAAGTTAAAGTTCCTGTAGCTAGTGACTATGAAGTCAAACAATTTTATAAACCATTGTCCCAAAACCCTGATTGTTGATATCAAAACAAATTTAGATCAAAAAACCCACCTCCTAGGAGCGTCAATAACAATTATTCTCGTCCTAAAACACCGCACCAGAAGACATGTTGGACAACAAAAACCAACCTCATGGCTTTCCTTATCTTGAACAACTTTTTCACAACAAAGGTACATGACACAAGGTAATGTGGTCTTCCATTATCACATCCAACCATGCATCAATTGAAGGATGTTTGGCACTAACAACTTTAGAACCCATGAGATATTGGGACCAATGTTTGGTTATTTTCTTAATATAAATAATATGCTTGATCGACTTGGAACCCGATGAATGAATAAAAGATAGTGGATGCTCTAAACACATGACGAGCAACCGAAAGCTCTTCTCCACTTACAAGGCATACAACGGAGGTAATGTCATTTTTGGTAGTAATCTTCGCGATAACATCATTGGCAAAGGTACGATTTCTAATGACCTCTCAAAATATATAAGTAAACATGTTGATGACTTAGGATTTACTTGCTTAGTATAATGAACAAATATGTGATAAAAAGTGTAAAGAGCTTTATTTTAACTTTCTCGAACATGATAAGTGAACTCACTAAGAATGGGTAAAGACAAAGTGTAGAGGTATTAGAATAAAGGATTTATACTATGAAGTTAGGAAAATAACTAAGGATCAATTAGGTCTAGCAACGTTGATGAAATTCCACTTTGGGCATTGGAGATTAAGGGTCACGCAATATTGCGTCTCATTCAATCGTTTACCTAAGGAATTAGTTAGAAACTTACCTAGGCTTAAGTTTGAATCAACATTTTGTGATGCTTGCAAAGTTGGAAAACAGCTCACGCTAAAGTCACAAAAGCTAAAATTAGTCTCAACTGACTAGATGCTTGAACTTCTCCATATGGATCTTTTGGACCATCGGCCGACCAGTTACGAAGGAAACCGTTTACAAACCTTATTCCATAGTAGAATGACTACTCTAGATACAATGACAGATTCCATAAAGATAAAACCGAAGCTTTACAATCAATTCAAAATATTTAGAAAAAAATCCCAAAATCAACTAGGAATACAATAGTGTCAATAAGAACCGACTCACGTAGAGAATTTGAAAATGAAGTTCAATTTGGAGAATATTGTAATACCAACGTATTACTCACAACATCACGCTCCACGCAACTCCTCAATCAAAGGCGTGGTTGAAAGAAAAAAATAGGACTCTACAAGAACATGAGTAGAACTATGTTGAGACGAACAATCGTTACCACTCCAAAAGTTTATGGTGTAATTGTCTAGATATTGTGTGTGTGTGTGTTTTCTTCAACAATTATTCTTAACCGAATCCTAATTAGAGCCATCCTAGGAAAAACACCTTATGAAATCTTGAGAGGTAGGAAACCTACTCTTGATTATTTTAGAGTGTTCGGAAGCAAATGCTTCATTCTAAACACTAAAGACTACCTTACCAAGTTTGACCCAAAGTCTTACGAAGGTGTCTTTTAGGTTACTCTCCCAAAATAGTAAAGCCTATATCATTCTTAATAAACACACTAGGAAAATCGAAGAATCACTCAATGTGACGTTCGATGAAACTCCTCCACCCTCTAAGACATCACCCTTGGTGGATGATGACCTAGATGAAGAAGAAGCTATTAGGGAAATCGAAAAGAAAAACCTAGAAAACGACGTTGAGGATGAAACTCTAGAGATTGACGAAATAGTCAATATTAAGGAATCTAGGAACCATCCCTTAGAAAATGTCATAGGAAACCTTAACCAAAGAACCCTTAGATCACAAGCCCAAAACCAAAGCAACTTTTATTGTTTCATTTCTACCATAGAACCTAAGAATGTAAATGAAGCCTTAGGAGACGAAAGTTGGATAGTCGCCATGCAAGAAGAATTAAATCAATTCATTGCTAACGACGTTTGGGAGTTAGTTCCACAACCTAAGAATATGACAATTATAGGAACTAAGTGGGTGTTTAGAAATAAGTTAGATGAGAACGGTATTGTTCTCAAAATAAGGCTAGATTAGTTTGCTCAAGGTTTACAACCAACAAGAGGCATCGTTTATGATGAAACTTATGCCCCGGTTGCTAGACTTGAGTCTATTAGAATATTATTAGCTTATGCTTGCGCCTTAGATTTTAAATTATTCCAAATGGATGTAAAAAGTGCATTCCTGAACGGTTTTATCAATGAGGAGGTATACGTGGCACAACCTCCGGGATTCATTGATTTTGAAAAACCGGATCATGTTTATAAATTAAAGAAAGCTTTATATAGTTTTAAACAAGCACCCAAAGCTTGGTATGATAGATTAAAAGCTTTTCTTATTAAACATGAAAAAGAAAATGGGAATGGTAAGATTAATACTCTTTGTACTAAAAGAAAAGTTCAAATCTCATACTTAATATCAAATATATGTCGATGACATATATTCGGTTCGACTTGTCAAGACAGTGTGTGATGAATTTGCCAAAACATGCATGACGAGTTCGAGATACCAGAAGGGAAACTTACCTTCTTCCATGGATTACAAATTAAACAAATGGAAGATGGTAATAATTCTTTAAATCAATCTAATATATTAAACAAATGCTTAAGAAATTTGGTCTAGAAGATTCTAAACCAATGAAAACCCCTATGTCCTCCGATACTAAACTCACAAAAGATGAAGAGTGTGAGTCGGTAGATAGTACCAAGTATCGAGGCATGATATGTAGCTTATTATACCTAACGGTAAGTAGGCCCGATATCAGGTTTAGTGTCTGCCTTTGTGCCCGCTTCCAAGAGGCTCCCAAAACCTCTCACCTTAAAGCGGTTAAGCATATCTTCTGATACATTAAAGGCACTACACACTTAGGATTATGGTATCCTAAGGGGACCGGCATAGAACCGTAGTATATCAACTCAAATCATGCGGAGAGATTCTGTGGATTCGCAAGAGCACTAGCGTATTTGTACGTTCGTTGGGATGATGTTTGACATCATTGTTCTCGAAGAAACTAACCGCTCATGGCTTATATCTACTATACGAAGCCGAATTACCGTAACGCAGAAAAGGCATGTCAACAAGCACTAATGGATGAAACAAGCTCTAATCGACTACGACGTACTACTCTCGAACGACGTTCCATCCATGTGCGACATCCAAAAGGCGCGATTGACCTTAGCAAAAACACGGTGCAACATTCTCGTACAAAACACATCGAAATTCGTCACCACTTCCTCCATGATAATGTCCAAAAAGGACATATATCTATCGAAAAAGTATCGTCCTTCGACAAAAACTTAAACATTACCGACATCTCACTAAAACCTCTTAAAACGTGATCGTTAACTCTATGTCTTCGGTTAGGAATGATGGAACACATTCTATAAATCATATTGAGTACGCATCTCTTTCTTCTGTCTCAATTCTAGTCCGTGTTCCATTCCGTGTCGTGACAACTTAAATACTTCATCCGAAGTACTTTAAACATGTTTAAGTTGCGAAATGCAAATTGAATTGTCACTCCTTCTAGTCAAATTTGTGTCAAAAACAAAGTCTAAAATCAATGCCTGAGGGCGGCCCCCATATAGGCGGCCCCCCAATATATTGGGGACCGCCAGGAGATATGGGACCGCCGTCAGAACAGAAGTGAATATGTACACCTTAAACAAAATTTTTCAAAACACAAAAACAAACACCCCCTTACCTGCAGGTGCGACGAACACAACCCCAAATCCACCAAAACTTCAAAATCACATAAAAAACTTAAATTCAAGATCAAATCAACACCAATAATCAATCCCCTAAGAAGCATTAATTGGAAAGTCATATTCTCTATTTCTTTCATTTTGAGCATAGGGTTCATGATGAACACCAAAAATTGAAATTGGGTATTTTTCATTTTTCTTTCGAATTTGTTCAATTGAAACCACTAGGATACAATGTATAACTAATATGCTTCCCGTAGATATAGGATTTGCATACATTGATAAGGTTTGTCAAAAAATTATTTTTGAACCAAAACCCCAATTTCATTTTGCAAAATCACTCACGTTAGGAACACAATAAAATTGTTGTTTTGCATTGTTAATACAATCTAAAAACGTTTTTAAACACATGCATAATGATCTCATCAACAAATTTTGAGATACATAATTCATATGTAGTTTTCGACTTGTCTAGTTGAGTAAAATCAAACTAAGGAGCGTTTGGATTAACTCTTAGGATTTTATACTAGGTCGAGTTAATCGTTACTCCACATTTGTTGCATATAGGCACACACACTAGACATCTTGTTAAGTAAGGGAACCTCACTAAAATTATCTTCTTTCAATTTTAGGTGAAATGAACTTAGAAGATGAATTACGGTACACTAAATCATACATCCCAACAATCTCTGATGAAAATTATATTCCTGATAACTTAAAACCCATAATTCGAAATCTTGAATATAGATCAATTCATGAAGGTCGTCCTTTATCCCCTGAATCTACTAAATATGACAATATTCAAAATCTCTTTCAAACTATCAAACTTTGGAAAAATAATACGAAGCTCTATACAAGGAATTTGTCCAAAGATTTCCTACTTGAAATTCTACTCTTCCAATAGAAATTATCAAGATAGGAAAAAAAAAGAATCAAAACATTTTCTTAACATTTTGGGCTTTGAAAAGAACATTTAAGTTCTCACTCAAATCATTCGCCTCTCAATCTTTCAGTTCCATGTAAAAGGAGAAGGTCTTATTCAAGAAGATATCCTACTCTTGACACATTGAAATCAAATCAAGAGTCAAACACACCTAATAACAAACAAACATTGAAAATCCAAAAGAAATCATTCAATCAATCACAACACCGACAAACAATTTGTTCCAACAAAATATCTCAAAGAAAACTTCGTCCAAGACTTGAGATCTTGGAATGAAATCATTCAAGATAATGCCCTTGGCACTCTAAATGAATCACCATTTCTCACCGCATCATCATGTCACATGATGTACTGCATCTTAACAAGTACACCTTTCAACTTTGCCTACTTTCTAACCAAACGAGTTGAAAAGATCAAAAATCAACCAAACTCTCCAATGCCATATAGAATGATTCTAAATCGTCTATATGAACAAAAACAATCATCAGAAATTATCATCTTTTAACGAAAATTCAAATTACGACTATTGGGACATGAAACCGTGGGTTTATCTCATTCATCTTCAATCCATCGTCTACATATCTTCTGATGAAGACTCAAGTGTTGATTCAAATACTAGTTGAGATTTGTCTTGATTATTACTCAACATATGTATTATTATTATGCTCTTAACATTTGCTACTATTTCCTATGTTAGTGCACAATATAACTATGTCATGATCTATTGCTTGCTATATGACACTTAGTTAATTTATCTGTATGATTCTACTTGACCTTATTGCATGATCTCTTTTCTTGAATTTAGTTATTTGACTAGATTGTATGATTCTTGATGAAATGGAGATATCACTATCACCCTTCCAACCCTGTTCAGAAATTTCAACACAAAAGACTAATTTCTGGAAAAGTTTTAAAACCCAGAAAACGGCCCCGTAAATGATTGGACGGCCCCCTGATATATATGGGACCGCCTGACTTTAAGGGACCGCCTACAGCAAACACGTTTCTTTGCTGTCTTTTCTCTTTTTCTGAACCTTTGACCAATCCACTCATAAAAGGCTGTCATTTCCATTATCATCAAAACACTTTCTTACACCTCAATACTAGCATATCATGCCTTGCCATATACTCTCCTATATATATGAACATCACTCTCTCCACCACTACTCACTCAACGTATCTCCTTCTTCATATCACCTAAAATATGTCCTCTCCTAGAAACTATGGTGAAGAAGGTCTCATACAATCAAATCATTGATCCTTGTAGACAACATTCATTTTCTTACCTCCTACACCGTCCTCTATCTCCAAACAACTCCATACAACCTATATCCTCCCCAATCTCTCCATCTTTGATACCTGCACTCCCTTACCTCCTTCTCCTAATTGACCTAATCCTACATCCTCCTCTTTACCCCCCAAACACATACCTCTATTCCAAATCTTAGTGAAAACCGGTTGCATGAACTCCTACACCTTTCAAATCTTCTTAGTATCAATATCCAACGTGCAATTGAGTTAATAATCTATCACATATCTCCTTCTCCACCACACTCACCCTCCTTTCATGACCAAGTCAACTTCATTTGGACTTTTGCTACATATGTTTTGCTTGGGTACTCGTAAGCATTCATACCTTAAAAAATGATCCTTAAACCGAATCAAATTCTCTATCATTGGGCACTCAACTCTTTTTCCTCAGCCATAAAACCAACCAATCTCCTTAAAATATCTCCTATGATGTCAAGAATCATCTCCTAGTTTCCTTCCATAATAGATGCTTTAATATGTTATGTCGTATTTATTAACATCTTATGCTTGTATTTTCTCATATATTTACCTTGTGACCATAATACTTATCTATGAATTTCAATGAACTTATTCATTTCAAAATGTGTGATTGAATCTTTCAAGATATTTGTCAGGCTAGTTTTTGTTAGCACTTGAACCTCTAATCTTGTTTTATTACAAAACAATTATCGAGATCGATCCTTGTGCCCCGAACAAGGGGGAGCTTACATCAAGGGGGAGTCTTGTATCGTCGATTTCTTTCTCTCTACTCACACGACGAGCATCCTTTTAGGGTTCGACAAAAAGGGGAGAAGAAGAATTAAACTCATTAATAATATTATAAACCTCAAATTTTATACTAAATGAGTTTATAATTTGTCATCAGCAAAACGGGGGAATGTTAATACAAATAATGTCCAAAAACGTTATTTATATTTTTTTTTGACCTCTCAATGTTTGATAATAACCAAATTGTGAAAACGTTTACGAAAATTAAACGTTATAAATTACTTAATCATAAAAATTCTAATTCTAGATTAATCATAAGGTATGATAAACAAATCATTTAAACATATTAGATTGATCAAGAAAATAATTTGTTTAAATCTTATACTTCGCACAAAAATGATTTTTATAAAAATCTAAAAAACAAATATTTTAGTCATTAAAAGAAATGTTTTATTAAAAAGATAAAAATGTGAATTCAATTTTCCCCCCAAAGGAAGGTTTCCCATAACAGATACATACCTCAACACACACAAAAGACAAAAAATGGAGCGGAGTCTAGCGGCGGCCCCCTTATAGGGGTCGACGGCCCCCTTATATATAAGGGACCGCCGGGACCGCCGCCAGCAACGGTCAATGTTTTGTACCACCCTATAAAATATTGGAAGGCCACCCGTTTCAAAGAACAGACTTCTCTGCCAAAATTCTATCAATCTAGTTTTCTCTTTTTTTTCCTTTCTTTTTAAAACTCATATCTTGATCACTAATATCCCTTTGATTTTGTTTCCAAGGATTAATTCTTCTTCTTCTTCTTCTTCTTCTAATCAAGTGCAAGAGAAGAACAATCGTATTCTTCTACATATGATTTGTTATCAAGTGATCTCTCTCTTCCTCCTCAAGATCACATATCTTCATTACATTTACTTTGTGTTGTTGTGTAAATTAGATTGAGTGTAGATCCAATAGTGTAAATTGTGTATTGGTGTGATTTGGATTGTGTGTCAATCCAAAGGTATATATATCTTGTGAGTGTATAAAGACTTTGTGAAGTCTTAGATGGGTTCTAGCTAAGATTAGGACTCGACATCTAGCTTAGTGTCGAAAAGAAAGTAAGCGACGTGTAAACGGTTTTCTCCGCCTAAAGGGAGCTTGTTGACATAGTGAAATCTCGAGTGGAGTACTCGGGGAGTGGAGTAGGAACGAAGAAGTGCTTCGTTGCTGAACCACTATAAATCTTGGTGTCTTGGTTTGATCGTTTCTTTCTGTATCTCTTTAGTGTTATTGTTTACTTAGTTCATTATATTAGATATTTTAGTTGTGATTCATATTGTTGATTGATTGACATATAACTCGAATCTAACAATTTTCTAAGCAAAGTTTTAAAACCACAAATTAACCTGTAAACTATTCAACCTCCCCTTCTAGTTTCCTACATGTAATATCATAATATGAAATCATTTTATCTTCTATGGTCCTTGATGGGCAACACTTTTTATGTTTAAATATGTTTGTCACGTATAAGAAGAGGATGTATTGAATGACTAACTTAGTTTTGCTCCCACTAATGTGTTGTAATAATCTCATCGGCGGACCACCACTGCTTCAACTAAAGGGGTTATTAGGATCGCATATATGAGTGTTCATTGCGTATTTCCAAAGAAGAAATGACAATTTTGAAGTGTTTCAATTTTTAGACTTATTTAAACAACTGTTGGTAATTTGTCAAAGTAGCTTATCAGCTTATGTGGTATCAAGACACACTGTAGCAGTTAGTGTTTAGATTAGCTCATACTGAAGCCAAACTTACTTGCTAGCACACCTGATAGTTCTAAAGTTATTCTTAGTTTAGGCATTCAGATAGTTACAAAAGTTATATAATCTTACGAAAATTATACATCCGTTTGAAAATTTCATTTTATAGCGGTAAATGTCTATTCTAACTAAACATTCCCATCCTTAGTAAAATCTATGCCATGGGAATTTATTTTGTTCCTTTTGGTTGTATCATTTTCGATGTAAGAATTCTTTCATATTAGGCTTGACATGTTATCTAGCATCCCTGATTCCAAGCTTAGCAAGGAAAGATAAACACACAAAAAGATAAAAACTCACATAGTAAAATTTCACATCGAGAAAAGCGAAAACAAACCTCATGTTTCCGAATAAAGCTTCTGTTTTTGCTTTTGGTTTCTGCAGGTTCTCCCAAGCAGTGATTTTAGATTCCTCTTGTTTGATCCTGGAATAAGAAACCAAAAATGAATAAGATTACATAAAATAGTTGTGGTTATATTAAAGGGTGTTTGGGGCTATTCGAAACTTGTATTATATGGTTATTTAGGTCTATGCAAGGGGTGTTCGTGGTTGCTGCAAAGTTGTTTCAAACGCAGTTTTGGGGATACGAATCCTAAATATAAAAACTATGAATAAGAAGAATGATCATTATTTTAAAGATAGTATACTTAATTAAATGTTACAATAGTAATTGAATGCTAATTATAATAATTCTAAAAGAGAAACTTCAAATGTGAAAAGAGGTAATAAAGTATGCATTCATCATTAACAAAGAAAACCAATCTTTTTAAAGAGGTTATGCAGTAAAACAAAGGTATAAAAAAGTCACTAATCTTGGGCCTTTTAGTTCTATTGAGTGTTAGCAAATATAATAAATTCGCTCTATACATCTCTACATCTTTACATATCACTCATATTAGATTATAGTACCGTGAAGTAAAGGGAAAAAAGTGGGCAGTAACGAACCTGCAATGCGTTTTTTTAATAGTAGAAAACCGGTAATGCATATTGAGCTGCTTGTGTTTCCACATTGAGACCATTCTTTTTAGCAGCCGATAAGAACCTTTGTGCATAATACTGCCATTAGTCAACCTATCGACATCAACACCGCTATTTGTAACTCACGCTGCCCTGCAAAATTTAAAGAAAAAAACAACGAAAGCTTGCCTAAGAAAACATTTATAAACCAATGGTCCATAAATAATACAAACGAAATTTCAGGCCTAGCTTTTCAAAAAGTGCTAGTTAAATATCACTTGAAGCACTACTTACACATATGTGGAGTTTATCAGTTGTTCGTGATCTTAAATCGCTTATTTTGTCCTCCAAAATGTGCGCTTAGTAGCTTTTCAAAAATTTCATTAAATTCATAAGCCGGAAAATAAGCTTAAACAAACACCCATTTAAAAAAAGATTAAACACCAACAAACCTCAAAACACTTTATTATGATGATTCGATATCACATAATGGCCTTCAAAATACAACGCAACCCGAACAATCAAATTACCCATATTAAAGGCCATAATGATCAAACCAAAATAAATGAGTCTTTTTCCTATGACGTAACTTTATTTCACATCTACACTTATTTCATATTGATAATGTCTTTTAAAAAAACAATACTCATGGTATATGCGGGAAACGAACCCCCATAAATTCCAGCTACAATGTGGTCAATCCCTAGAGAAGTTATGTTCATACGATGTATGTCGTTATAGCATTGAAATAAAACAATTGGATTCCAAGTCCTCACATTCGAATCAAAGAGACAAAGCATTTATCAAACAATTATCAAATGAATGATTTATCATAAACTTACCTTAGATAAAAGTTGTCAGCTTTCGACCAATTATGCAACCCGCATAAACCACCCTTTTTAGCACCTACAAAAATATTATACAAACCATATTAAGTTTTTATATATTTTTTGAGCCATTAGAAAGATACCCGTTTTCAGACGCACCTTTTGTGGCTGGCTCGTCTGGTTAATAATACTTCAAACACCATTACTGTCAAGAAAAAAGAGGCAATTCTGCTTAGTAAATATCTACATCTTTTAGGTAACCTTCTTAATCAAAAAAATTACTGAGATAAAAAATGAACACTTATCTTTCTTGATTTAGGGAACTCGATCACCACCAAAAACATTGAATCGCCTCCATCTTTTTCCTCATCTATTATTGTTGAGTGTTTCCACAACTCACTCCTGTTGGATTATGTGAGTTAGACTAACTCTAATACAACTAGAAATGTGTGAGCCTATTGGGGGCACACACGTTAAACACTTAGAGTGCGTTTTAACTTCATGAACATTTCTAATGTAAACTAAAAAAGAATAAAAACTTGACCAGGACCTATTGATGTTCTATGGATTGTAACCGCTTAATAA
>BQNB010164585.1:0-14317 GCA_026074375.1 Tanacetum coccineum
CCGAGTCTTGTCTATACTACACTACAACGATTAAGTGTACTGCCTAGGGAGTTGTAAAACTTCTCGTGTAGAAGTCCTACGACAACCGCACATCATGACCATATATCATAAAATGCTTATAGTATTTTGAAAAGGTTATAAATTGATTTTATTAATGTTTTTGTATAAATATTAACATTCTGTTTACGAGCTTTTATTTAGAAAGAAAAGAATTTATAAATAAAGAAAAAATTAGAAAAAAGTTGTATTGCCATGTTTTTTGAAACAACGAATAGAAAACGAGAAAAAATATCCAAACTTTCTCTCATAATATTTTTCCCAAATTATACATATATATTAAAGAGGGAGATCGTCATCCCGAGGCATTTTATTAAAAGGCAGTGTGTCCACATTAAATACGCATTTAATGCTTGGGTTTCTAACCGGGTCGACCCGCCGGAGAGTAGCCGGAACCCATCGTTACCCGTCCATCGGCTGACCCGGCTACGTGTCCTCCATCTAATTTTTTATTACGACATGTTCTTCCACGTGCCCCTCTTCTCCTTCCTCCACACAATCACTGATACAAAACAAGAAGGAAAAAAACACACACAGATCGTCACCACCACCAAATCTAAATTAGCACCAATAGATCTATTTTTTTTAATATGGGAGATCTCTCTCATCTCTCGCTCTATCCATGTCGTGTGATGATCATGGGTGTGTGACGATGAGGATAGGCTTACGAGCATGCAAAAGGATGTTTGGTATTGGCTGGGTGATTGGTATTCACTCTGTATGATTTTATTAAACTCGAAGGTGCTTATATTGGTGTGTTGTGGTATTTGGAGTAATACGTTGCATATTGCAGTTGTGTTTTTTTGGGCGTAATGAGCTTTAGCTAAACAAGGTACTCTTTATAAATTTTGTGTTGCTTGGTGTTTGGTGATTCTTACCTTTACTGGCTCTTTTATCTTGCAAATGGGCCATGATATATAAGTCGCATTGAATAAGCTCATAAGTTGCTAAATAAGTTGTAAAGTAAGGGGGTGGGTCTTTTACCTTATGAGCTTATTATATATTGCGAATGGGACATGATATATAAGCTACATTGAATAAGCTCATAAGCTGCTAAATAAGGTGTAAAGTAAGGTGGTGTTTGTTTCCGTTTATATAGACGTCTTACAGCTTATTAATTTTAAATGAAGCTAGAAAAAGTAAGCTTACGAAACATGAGTCCAAAATCAAGTAAGCAGACACGTGTACCATACGTGTTTGTTTCTCCTCTCACAAAACACGCACCAAACACATACTGTTTGATGTTAACGAAAAAACACACACGAAGCATATACGATGATTCTATCGTGTCGATTCCAAGATCTATACCATCACATAAGATACCGACATCAAAAGTTATACCACCATCTACATATTCGTTGCCGCCGTTCATGGTGTGCGGCGTTGTATATTGCCAGAGAGTTGAGTTACAAT
This sequence comes from Tanacetum coccineum, assembly GCA_026074375.1. Lineage (NCBI taxonomy): Eukaryota > Viridiplantae > Streptophyta > Magnoliopsida > Asterales > Asteraceae > Tanacetum > Tanacetum coccineum. The sequence continues at coordinate 1,471 of BQNB010164585.1, forward strand.
CTATAATAGAAAGGTATATTGAAAATATTTAATTTCAAATTAAGGTTTTGTTATGATTTAGAGGTTTGGTTGTTGACTTTAATAGTAGTGTTTCGTTGCCATTTTGGGGATTTGTTAATTAGGGTTTTACACAGAATTTGAATAGGGGTTTATATTTATGTGTTAGAAACAACTGATAGTATGATTCTTTTTGTTAAAGTTGTTTTGTATAGGGGGCGTTTGATAGCTCATTGGCTTAATGTGTCAGGATATTGATTTTATATGGGCAAAATGTATATTGTATTGGTGTTGCAAGATTCTGATGATAAGCATTTGAACGAGTGAAGAAAGTGATTATTGTTGCAGCCAAGGTAACTTGGCCCGGGTTATATGGCTGAATGTTGATTGCAGTTTACTTGGCTGTGATGATCTTTCGACTATGTTGTGTTGCCGTGGATAGTGGAAGGATGGCAGAGTGCGAGAATTGCTCGCCTCAGCAACCTCCATGAGCGCAGCCACGACATCAATTAGTCTGAGCCAAATTTATTATGAATTTGTTGAAGGGTACGTGCCTACTGGACATGATTAGCATTTTTATCTTGAAAATATTATGGTACCCTTGGGTTAAACATTTAATCTTCGGATTGCTCGGGTTAAACATTTAATGCACCCGCCCGGCCTATACCCGATCCAAATCGTTTGATAATCAAATTTTAGTTGGCTGTGATGATCTTTCGACTAGGTTGTGTTGCCGTGGATAGTGGAAGGATGGCATAGTGCGAGAAATCCTTGCCTCAGCAACCTCTAATCTGAGCCAAATTTATTACATATTTGTTGAGAAAGATGATGCAGAGGGGTGAAAGTGGTGATGAGATGGTTTCGAGTGACTCGATTATGGCTGCTGCTGCTCTGTATTCACCTGATCAGTTGAATAATCAACCTAAAAATATGGTCTCGGGCTAGGTTTATAATCTCTTTTTCTTATAATTATCTGAATTTCAAATGATTTTCCACAACACTCCTCGAAGGAAGCGCATATGACACAACTGCTATACTCACATGTACATTAAACTACTACGTAAACTAAGTGCAACATACACACTAAAATAACTATGAGTTGTCTTAACGGATTATATCAGCTGTATTCAAATTGCTGGCGATCCGATTGTATCAAGAGATAGAGTATGTGAAAAAAGTTTTCAATGTTCGACAGTGCTTTTTTATATGGGATTCGTTATTCTGTTAGGGGTGATTGGCTTAGTGTATATTCCCACCTTATGAGCGTACTTAGTTTTTCTAAATCTGATAAGGTTACTTTTTAAGGCTTATGCAATTCTTCACCAAATTCTTCAATGCCACCCATCCTTTCATTACCGCTATCCATGCCGTGTGACGATTGTGATGGGTGTGTGACAATTAGCGGGGTAAGCTTGCTAATGGCTTACATGTTTAATCAGTATACATGTGATGCTATATGATCAATGAAAAACAAATTGTACCCGTATCTTGGTCAGACATCTCGGATGGCATTTAAACAAATGCAACCGGTGTTTGCAGCCATGGCGGTGTTTGCAGTCATGACGGTGTTTGATCCCCTTTTGTATGTGCATACATTGTGTGTCACTTTTGTATGGCATGTGCTCTATATACACTGTGGTTGCTATAAGAAGTAGTCGCGGGTAAGGAGTAACAGCATGAGGGTTTGTATCAGGTTGGATTTCGGCAACAATAGGTCGTATACTGTAAACCCAGGTCAGACCGGGACTGGCATTAAATGCCTTCAATGTGTTTCCGAACATCTTAATAATGATCGTGCATACGGTAGTAGCCCAAAGCTGGTATGTATTTTTAGTTGGAAATTTTTTGTTTGCTTCTTTGTTTATGGGGGGCTTTTATATACATATAAAAATGTACTTATCGCGTTGTCAATTGGTTTTTAAGAAATGAGAATGATGGAACCATGGCGGGTGTATCCGCTTTTCTCGATTGTTAATCTGAGCCACATAGATGCGTCTATGTAATTTTGCAATTTAGACTTTTTTGTGAAATTAGGGGTGTTTGGGATTGGCTTGACCTTATGGCGAGAGAAGCTTAATAAGCTTGCAGCCATGGCGCCGATACTCATTCATCAATTCCACAAGCTTACGTGACCGGCCAACCTGATGTTCAGCACACTGGAATTATTACATGTTCTAATAAGCTTGCAGCCATGGCGCCGATACTCATTCATCAATTCCACAAGCTTACGTGACCGGCCAACCTGATGTTCAGCACACTGGAATTATTACAGGTTCGTCAAATTTCTATGGCGTTTTATTACTGGTATTTTTGTCATATTTTTTTCTAACCTTTCTGCTTTTTTCACCTTTAATTAGGGATTGAATTCAGGTTCAATGAGAAGCTTATGGGAGGTGCTGCTTTGGATACAACTGGAGTTCCATTACCAGAGGAAACACTTACTGCTGCTAAGCAATTTAATGTCGTTCTCCTTGGTGCTGTTGGCGGGTCAGTCATTACATAATATATAGAGATGAGAGTCAATGGTCAGATACACATGCTCTTATGAGTGGGTCGATCTAGAATATGTTGTATCACAAACATGCCAACTTAACAGAAACAATAATAATGGGTCACAAGGGTCAGTACTGGTCCAACGTGTATTTTTATGCATACAACCTGTTAATCACTTTATTGTAAACATATTTTTTTATCGCAATGATATATTTTGGAATGTATATTTAGCATGCTAATTATCCTGTAGAAAATTTGAAAAATTGAAAGTGTTTGTGACTCAACCAGGATAATGATAAAAAAGTCACTGGACTGACTCGAACGATTATTGACCCGTCTCCGAACCACCCATTTTGCCTCCTCTACAGTTAATGTTATCAGTATAAAGCAGAAGTTTCGTTTCACGATTGAAAATAACATTAATATCTGACTCTCATTGATACTTAATAGCGGATTGCAGGTAAAGTGGGTAAATTTGACTCCATCAACGAGTAATGCAACGGGGGTAAACATCAAGAAACACATAATTGTCATGATTGAGAAGAGAGTAATGTTGTCCAATGATTCCTGTACATGTGAAGTTTGATAACTGGTCTATAAGTATATTTACATTCAGCTCTTGGTATATCCTAATCCTAATGAGTTGATTCGTCCGAGGTACGTAAACATTATTTATGATTATACAATATTTGCTAATTTACCTTACATTTGAATTCTAAACCTACATCTGCATATTATATGCAAACTACTGTGATTAAATTTAAGTTCGTTCCGTCCAACGCTATTGCTTATCGGCTTATTATCATAAGCTAACTCAAACATTCGAAAAGAACTTATGAGTTTATTTATCATATTAAAAAGCTAATAATAAGTTGTTTAAGATGAGTTGAATGCGCAAACCTTGGTAAGCTCCTTTAAGAAATATTTTACTATTCTGTTATGTGATCTCTGAAGCTAACAAGCATTGAAATCTGTGTGATTATGCAGGCGGATTGCATTTTTGTATTTTTTTTAATTGACAGAAAGACTGCACAAAGGCACAAGCTGCAATGTCAGGTAACATCTATTTTTCATTTTGCTCGCACTGTATGATAAGCAGATGAGATGAGCAATCGCATTGATGGGTATTGCCATTATCACCGGTCTAATAGGTATGTAAAAATCGTTTTTGGGCTACCCTTGGCTTCTAGCAACAAGATTTGTGCAATTTACGTGGCCTTTAACTAAACTTCAAAGATTTAATGTCTAATAAAATTGTTGAGTTTTCTGTGAAAGTAAACTAAATTTTTATGGGCTGTTTGGCATTATATTAGCGTAGGAAAATAATCAGTAGGTTAATGGCTTTAATTTATTTTTCTTTTTGGTATGCAGACTATACTAGGCATATATCTGCAATCGAGGTTTCGGGTTCAAATGACAGAGCGTTTTTACTCTTTCACATCATTCGCAACAATTATTGCTTACTGCATTTTGATGAATGTTTTGTGTTTATCCAGCTTGAAATGTTTATGGTAAAACTTTTACTTCACTTTAATGCATGGTCTGTAATAAATTTAGATACTTAGCTTACTCATTCTACACATTTCACTTTAGTTTCCTCAAGCGAACACAACTCAAATACCTATCGACGCAACGCATTTTAGCCCCGCGCTCCGCGGCGAAGCGCGGGCTAAAAACCTAGTTATATGTAAATCGCAAGGGAGAAGAAAATAAAAACAAGAAAATTAAAGGTGGCTAAAAGTCACCGTTGCGTTAATCAATATTGGAATTAAGTGAGAAAATGGAATAGCCGTGTCACGTGGGTAGAAAAATATGGTTAAGGAACTTTGTAAAGAAGATAAGACTTGAAGGATGCAGAATAAAAAGGAGACCGTTGACATTTCAAATGACTTTTTGACTAGTGACTATAAAAATGAGAGTTAAGTACATTTTTTGTCTTTGTGGTTTTATGCGTTTTTTATTTTTGGTTAAAGATTCAAAAAATGTTTGGTTTTGGTCTAAAAGACATAGTTTCGTTTCACTTTCAGTTCAAAAGACATAGTTTCGTTACACTTTTGGTCCAAAAGACATAGTTTCGTTCCATTTTTAGTCCAAAAATTTACGGAATTAGACTAAAAGTGGAACGAAACTATGTTTTTGGACCAAAACCAAACTTTTTTGAATTTTGAACCAAAAGTGAAAACGCACCAAACCAGAAGGACAAAAAACGTACTTAACTATAAAAATGATAACTTGCGTCAACTTAGTTTTACAAATTAGAACGAGCTATAAGCTAAAAACCTAATAAACCTATGATCACAATAAACACAAGTTTATTAGCTTTTTAAAAAATTGATAAACTAATAAACCTGTTCAATAAGCTTTAACAAACACCCCTTATTTAACGGAAAAATTGCAAAGTTGGACACAAGTATATTAGATCACCAAAGATAACTTAAGAACAAGAACATAACTATTGAGTCTATTGTGACAACCCGTACCACCGTATAAGATAACAACTTATTTACAATTGATCGTCGTTGTGTATACAACTCTGTAAGCCTATAGCTTATACAACTTTGGAAAGTTAATCTTTTCTAGAAACATATAAAAAAGGTTATAAGAAATGTTTAATGAGTGAGGTCACATGATTAACCAACCATAAGCTTTATTTTCAGCATGGAAACGGACTGCAATGCAATTTAGTCACAAAATGATTAAAAAAAAGGCTATTTGTATATTATACGTACTTAATTATCATATGATATTGTTTTACGATCTTGTTTTACTTTTCGCGAGTAAAAAGCCTCGTAAAGAGTCCATTTTCGATGATATTGTTTTACGATCTTTTTGTTGGTGTAAAGGTAGAGGTAGTTCTAAGTTAAGATGGGATAGTTGGATTCAACACCCATATTTGATTTCTTTGTATTTGTCTAGCTTCTTGCTAGTGTTTCTAATAAAGTTGCCGTTCAAAAAAAGAAACCACAATTAAATAAAATAGAAAAATTGTTGTTTCAATTATGTGTTGTGATTTAGTGTCATCAAATCATTTTTGTGAAATAGTGATTTACCCGAGAACCAAATAATGGATTTCACGTAACGTTACTATATAAAACGAGTAACGGAGGTGTGTATAGCAACTCTGTATAAACAAATTAACTTGATTTCCGAAGTACCGAAAAATTGACAAAGGTTGTTAATGTACGATCAAGGGAAATTTACAGGTGACCAGAATTCTTGTGCCATAGTGACAGAATTCGGGTGTCACTAAATTGTCCATACACACATGTCTTTAATGATAGCAGTTAGCGACAGTTTTAGGTTGTTACAAAACTGTTGTCTGAAACATATCATAAAGGATGTGTTTGACTTTCACCATGAGGTGTGTCTTTTCCCAAGATACACATATTTTCCTAGAACCACCATTTTAGTTTATATAAAAGTAAACATATTTTTGGTCTTCTAAAAACATGAACATATTCATATCACAACAAATATAAATCTGCTCATGTTTTGCTCTAAATTCTTTTGCCTTGAGCGAAATTTGAGTGAGTTTCTTAGAGTACTTAATCTACAATACGATTTCGTTATAACCCAAATTGCTCAAATATGGTCTAATAATGTATTCGGAAAGTGAACTACATCACGATTCCACGAATTTAATCACGCAATCTAAGATTATCAAGACCCGATCACACAAAGTGAAAAATCTAATCTATTTAACAACCCACCACTAAATACGTGTGGAGCTCCGGTGAATAAATTAAGAAACATCCTGGGTTGTAAACCACTAGGACTATAAACAGGATCTTCAAGAAGAAGATGAAAGCTGATGGTACCTAAAGAGAATGTTGAAAATATAAAGCAATAAAAAAGAGGTAATCCAAGGGTTATGTCCAACGTGAAGTTCTAGACTACTTTGGATACTTAATTCGACCGGTGACTGCTAATAAACTCGATAGAAATGATAATTTGATATTGGCCGCATTAAAACACATATTGGAAAATCACCCATGAACTCTTAAAACGGCATTTTCTACATGGCGCAGATTAGAAAGGAAACAAGAATAAAATATCTATCACCAACTGAGGGTTTCATAGCTCCTGGAACAAGAGGAGCAAGGTGTGTATACATGTTTAAGTCGTTGTATGTGGCTTAAAGCAAGCTCCCCAAACAGTGGCATGCAAAATTTTTGACCACATGGGCCATGTTAAGCGAGTGATCAAATATGAATGCGACAGTTGTTTACGTGAAAGACACAATTGTTTTGGAATATCTAAAATTTTGTGTTTGTAATGTCGTTCATATTCTTATCGAAAGGGCAGCCAACTAACGACAAGATAATAAGATCCACTAAAGACATGGTTGGGAATCAAGATTTGACATTGAAGGATATGTGTTTTGGGCTTGAAGATGATTCCTTGTAATAAAGGCACCATACGAACTCCGAATTGACATGTGTTAAAATTCCCAAGCACATAACTTGGACATACTACAAAAACCCATAATGCGGGGGTAAATATCTGCGCATCTTAGAACACCAAATCGACACAAAAGTTCCTCTACACTAAAACTAGACAGGTGCAATAGGTGTTGCCCAATTAGAGTATTCAAGGATTAAAGGCATTTTAAAGTACAATTGATGACAGGTTACCAACGACCTGACTTAGCAATGCAGTTAGTAATCTAAGTAGTACATCAAACGACTAAACCAGAGAATGCCAATGTGAAAGCATAACTGAGGATACTTTCATTATTTGAGATAATCCGTCGTGATTATGAGACAGCATTAAGACAGACACCTTGCTGTTAACGAGGATACAGTGATTCAAATTGGAAACTGACATAAAGGATTCAGATCGTCTAGTTATATGTGGTTTACACTAGGAAGGGGCCGGCTAGTCTCTTGTGGACGTTCTTCCAAGCAAAAAACTGTTATAGCAAAATCCACGATGGCATCAAATTTAACGCTGTCTAGATAAATGCGGCGATAAGATGCGGAATGGCTACGTCAATTCGTAGCGGCCCTCCCTGAAGGTTGTCCTCAACCGTAAACGAACCATATATATCATTGTAGCACAAATACATCGGACCATAGAGGGGAAGAGTAGCTAAAAAGTACAAGCTTTACTAATGGAAAGTCCAGCCAATCTTCCGTCTGTCGCACATAACTCGGATACGACAACTACTCTCAAACGGAGTCTATCTCAATTGACTATAAGTTCAGCTTCAAAGATAACATCGCGGATCCGTTTACAAAATAAACATACGACTAGAGTAAGTTAGTAAGAATCGTCATAAAGTAATGGTACAAAGCCATTGGAATGAATGAGTTACTATGAATGAAGCACCAAACCAGCGTTACTTGTGGTGAGATCAAGATCTAGGTACAAAAATATGAGCCCCAATGCATTCAGACCTTGAGTTGAAGTCACGACATGGGTTGGTGGAGTTACTACATTCTTTACCCTCTCCTCTCCCACATAACGCAATACCGAATATGTGACTTGTTGATGCGGCAAACATAAGTCTTTTAATGGTTTCAGATATGAAATCATAAAGCAAAAAGATTCAAGATGCGAAAATCTGAAAGTATATGTTTCCAATGATTCAAGATGACAATCAACCTAATGTGAGCTAGAGCGAAGTGGGGTCGCTTGAAGGGAGATGTGGGGGCGCAATATACTAAGAGCTCTTGTCAGAACCAGCTAGTAGCTCATGACCAGCATACGGCACATACTATGCCACTTGACCAAGGTTTAGGGAGAGTCCTGTGTTATTATTGCGTATAGTGTCTTCTACACTCAACGTGTTGAGTTCAGACCTAACGCATTCTACTCAACCAAAGATGACTAAGTGCATCACACAAGGTAAAGGTCAAGCGGGACAACGCAAATAAGGCCCAGCGGCCACCCACGACCCACAGCCTTTTATGCCTACCCGCTAAGCCCAATATATGCCGACCAATAGTTTTAAACGACCCTGCCAGCTCACCTCCATTCCTGTGAGTTGAATTTTGGACAACTACTGGGAAACGCCAACAATGCGTATAAGAGCTACACTAAAGGACCCCCTTTCCTAGTAAGGATAAGAAGTTCATATATAATAAACTGAATTATAGCGGCATTAGATTAACGAATTTACTATTTTGGAACTGACACAATAAAAGAATAGAACCCCACCCCCCAAGTGTCCGCGCCCCCACCCCTCCGCGGCGTCGAACTACCTCGACTCTCGCAACGTCCCCGACGCACCAAGAGACCCCCATGCTTACGCTCATCCCTTCGAACACTATACTCAAACGAGACGGCACGAATAAGGCCCAACGCCTCTGGAACAATCCACCTACGCCCAAAATTTTGACGGATGGGATAGTGTAACACATGTGCAACCTTGTAATTATTTGCTCAGAAACAAAATACCTCATTGTAGGTTGTTTGAAGCACACCCATTCTACGCGCGTGAAGGGGAGGTTTGCCCAACAACTTATTACATGGGCCCATAATGGTTCCGTACACCACTGAACACATGCGAGCCCCAAGACCGGTGCCTCGACCTGACGACTCCGAACTTCCGCTCCGTTTGCACCACAGCTACAGCCGCCTACTGCATTTTAGCTACCCAGTAACTGTTATAAAGGTTCATTTTCCCGAACATCTTGAGGATCAAATGTTTTGAATATCAATCAACAATTCAAAATCGTGTATAGTCTAAATACTCTGACAGACATATTTCAGCCACTATCATATTCTTGATGTACAGGGCCAAGACCGGAGTTGGCCTCTAAACATGACCATCTCAATCTCATTCATTATGGCAGAAAGAACAACCGAACTTCGCAAATCACCATATCGCCGCATCTACATGCAGCGACCATTCCAGCAGTTATAGTCGATCTTTCAACCTTCGACTTTCCGTAATCTTTCCAAGTCCGTAATGTCTAATGACCTTACTGTACAAACAGCTTTGAACGTTGTACCCAGGGCAAACAGAACGGCGAATTCTTTATAAAAGGGAATCGTGATTTAAAACACGAGCCTCGTTCTTTAACATCATTGGATTATTGTTAAAATCGTACATTTAATTACTTGTTTAAAGTTATTCTATTACAGCAATTACAATTATTCAGTTTCCCAACATATAACATCATATAAGTTTGTTTTGACAATGCCCCGACAGTAAGCTCTAATGTTTCGATACTTTCTATAAAGTTTGTGAATTACTAATGTTTTCTAAGAGTGATTTTCACTCTCAGAAAGAATTGAATTGGGTAATATCTCCCATTGTTCATCTTGATTGAGGTTCAAGATGATGAGTAACATCGTAAATTACCATATATCTAATAACGGAAGCAAAAAAAGACATAGACTTAATATTGTCTTCGCTTCCCTCATTGATACACCGCTACGGTATAAGTAGGAGCATGTCGTCGTCTGATCGTAAGAATTTTGAAAAAAGAGTTGTCCATCGAAACAAAAATGAGATTTTCATTAGATCTGGACGACCAGACACACAACACAGTTGTTGTAAACAGTAATGTTACAGTATAAATTAAGCCATTCAAAATTTTACTAATATTTTTGTCTTTTCATTCAAAGTTAATGAACCAGACAATAACAAAGGGTTTATCAATTGTTTATATCAAATGATAATGATGATGTTCAATTTTAAACAGAAACATGCAAAATCTGTCATAAGTTTCTTAAGAAATTATTTCTTGTTTGGATTTTGTATTCTGGGTTAGTTTTTAAAACGCTGTTTATCATTAACCATTATTCGAATGGAAGTTAACCCCTCTCCCGCGCATGGTTAGATTTTCACAATTACAGGGGAATTGTATCATAGAAGTCATACATGGTACAGGTGACTCTGTTTCAGACAATTTAATTAGTGATCACTATTCAATGTTAATCTAAATTTTTCTTTAAATGGTGTCTTGGAAGGTGAAGAATGATCAATTACAATGGACTGAAAAAAGGAATGTATGTAAAAATGCAAGTCAGTGCATGAGGGTTATGGTCCAAAACTAAAACCATTGTCTTTTAGTTAACTTGAGCATACATACTGTTGACTAATGATTTTTTAGTCATACATCACCCAATAACAAAAGACAGATACATATTTTTGTATACTATAAATGAAATGGGAATTTTATGTTGGGATCCTATAAAGTATCACTAGTAAATAAAATACTAGAATATAAAGGATATCACCCCCTAATAGTTCAGGACTAGAAATAAAATGGGAATTTTTCAACGTTGATATAATGATACCGATGTAGACAGATGGCCAATAAGATGGATACATGATCAAGAAGACTCCAAATTAGCAAGACGATTGCATTTAACTCTAAGGTGTTTAGATAGTTAGACTAGGTAGTCCAAGAAAAAAGTGGCCAACTGATAGACACTTCCACTATGCAATTATAACTCGAAATTAACTGGTTGCACAGATTCAAAGAATTAAAAATGCGTTAAAAGACTAGTCCAACCAACCTACTAGATATTCACTGTTTAAAAGTCAATTTACCATTTCAACATGCTTGTTAAAGCAAAATCATCCTTAGCTATAAATAACAAGCCACCCGACCACCAGCGTTTGCTAGAGCCCTTCTTGCACAAATTCGGAAGAAGAGATGCAATAAACAGTCCGTTTAAATATCTCTATATGTGCGAACACTTCCAATTCCCTTCAAACATACCCTACATACACTTTAACTGCTGAATTCAAGTGCGTAAAGCTCACACTTAGAGAGTTGGAACCACCTTTTATCTATCCCAAGGACTGTGATCATCGTCCTAGCAATGATCAAGATATACGTTTCTATACTAACTAGTACATTATTAAAAGTGTGCAACTGCCATGGCATGATTAAAAGAACTACCTATATGAGACAATAGGTTTTGCCAGGGCAAGCCATAATCATTGGACTATTGGCTATCCAATCTTCAGCATTACACTATAAGGCCGCAAGGACAATGATTAAAAAAAAGGCTATTTGTATATTATACGTACTTAATTATCATATGATTTATATATTTAATATCAATTAAGTAAGAATTATTAATGTGTACATTTTTACATGTTTAAATTGGCCTAGTTCTTTTCAGGTTTTCTTCAAACCTAAAAATTACGACGTATTGAACTTTTATATTTGGGTGATACTATGAGAAAGATTATTACGTTTGTGAAAGCTTTTTCACTATGGTTATTTAACTACTGAAAAAAATGTCATTAGAAACAATAATTTAATAAAATAGAAAAATTGTTGTTAAATTATGTGTTGGTGATTTTAGTGTCATCAATCATTTTTGTGTAATAGTGATTTACCCGAGACCAAATGGATTTCAAGTTACGTTATAATACGAGTTCGGAGGTGTGGAGTGCACGCTTGTATAAACTATTAACTTGATTTCAAGTACGAAAAATGGAAAAGGTTGTTAATGTAAGTCAAGGGAAATTTAGTGACAGAATTCGTGTGCCATAGTGACAGAATTCGGGTGTCACTAAATTGTCCATACACACATGTCTTTAATGATAGCAGTTAGCGACAGTTTTAGGTTGTTACAAAACTGTTGCTGGAACATTTAAAGGATGTGTTGACTTTTCACCAAGGGGTGTGTCTTTTCACCAAGAGACACATATTTTCCTAGAACCACCATTTAGTTTATATATATGTAAACATATTTTGGTCTTCTAAAAACATGAACATATTCATATCAACAACAAATATACAATCTTCTTCATGTTTTGCTCTTATTCTTGTGCCTAGAATTTGAGTGTGTTCTTGTCTTATCTCAATACAAATTTCGTGTAACCCAAGGCACAAATAGGGTCGAAATATTGTATTCGGAAAGTGAACTATACACGATTCAAGAATTTATCCGGCAATCTATGATTATCAAGACCCGAACACCAACATTATGTATTTAGCATCTAATTTTAACAAGGAAATTGTTAACAAAGTTGCCCTTTTTTTAGCAACAAGTAAATTAGTTGGTATTTCTACAAATGACAATGAATATTTGTTGCTAATTTAGCAACCATTAAGCAATTTCGTTGCATTCTCAAATTAGCACCAATCGATTTAGCATCAATTGGTGTTAGTTGCTATTTTCGTTGCAAAACACATTTAGCAACAACTTTTTCATAATGTTGCATAAAATTTAAGTTGTTGCTGTTAGATGTATTATTAGATATGGTCATTCGGTCTTTATTATCTTATGGGCCTAAACCACTTCTAGAATAATCCTAAGACATTATATATTGTAATCTTGTGTTAATCAATGACAAGCAATCAATTATTCTAATATGGTAATTAGAGCAATCTAATTTTTCTCCTAAAATCTCTCTAAATCTCGTCTCAAAATTCCTCCT
>BQNB010164587.1:0-14316 GCA_026074375.1 Tanacetum coccineum
GTTACATTTTATATAATGGGATTTTTTTGATAAATTGTTCATAACGAGACACAAAATAAAATAGGTCGTTCATAAATGATGTTTACTCATAAAAAAAGGATAAGGATCCTCTCATGTTCATTTGAAGAGAGAGATAATGTTATCTTTTTCCTAAAAAAATGAGAATGAAATGTGAGAGATGGTTAAAAAAACAGTTAAAAGGTGAAAGGTGACGTTTATATTGATGGCGAGTGGTGACGGGAGTAGCCTTATGAAAAAAGTGTATAAAACAAAAAAAGTACAATCTTACAATCTTGTAGTCACTTATATCTTTCAGTAATTACATCCAACCCCACACTCATACTCATAAGTCATACCATCACATTTTATTTCACTCACCACCATTTCCATCTCACCTTTCTCACCGAAAACACACACAGAAAATGGGTAAAACATCAAAGTTCTTCAAGTCACTATTCGGGTTCAAACCATCAGACCCAAAACGACGTGGTTGGACTTTGTTCAAATCATCCCACAAACAACATAACCATGAAACATATGACCAGCACCAAACTGTCTCACGACCAAGTGACACACCACTTCATCATAGTAATATCCATCACTCCTCAGACCAAACTCATGTGGCTGCTGCTGCAAATGTTGTGGTGGCTGAGCCTCATGGTGCTAATAAGGTGGAAGTTGTACGGACCAAGAGTAGAAAATGTGATGAGTATGGTTTGCTTGGTTTATGGGCTGCTGTTAGGATCCAAGCTTACTATCGAGGCTATCTGGTACTACTAATCATTTTCTTTATCTTTTATGGGTATTAATTTTTTTCGTAAGTGAGTTGAATGTTTTGTTTCATACACAAATGTTTATATCTAAAAACACCACCAAAATCTAATGGTCTAGTTGTAGAGCAACTAGTATTATTTTCACAAAATGTTTAAGGTTCAAACCTTAGATGTTTGCCAGAAAAAGAATAAAATTTATCACCATTATATCTCCTGTAATCCCGGTAAATGAATAGGAGAAACCTCTTCCACGTTACATAGAATAGTTTTCTAATAGATTAAACATGTATAGGTAAGTTAATCTAGCTAGCCATTTTACTAATGTTGTTGTTAACATAAATCATTAAAATAACGTGTTAATACCAAAAAAAAAAAAAAAAAAAACAAGGAAGAACAGTTTGCCATTTTGTGTGTGTAGATAATCTTAACTTTTTTCTGTTAAAAAAAAAGATAATCTCAACTTTTGGTAGGATTATCTCTCCTTTTTCTACAATACATGAAAAATGCTAAAAGTATATGTAAGAAAAGCCGAGTCCAAAAGGTATGATAGAAAAAGAAAATTTCACAAAGTGTGATCTGTTTTTGTTTGTTTAAGTGTTTAACTTTTAGTTCTTATTTTTAAAGGTATTTTGCGGACTTCAGGGTTTCATAATACTTTTATTTAGCATAATTAAAGGATTAGTCTTGTAAAAAGACAATTATTATGACTTTTTGTTAGTAATATGTCTATTTTAATGATTTTTTTTTAGTATAAACGGTTAAACACATTAATTTGATAGATAATTTGTGTATGAAAAAGTTCTACATTGTGGGACTTAGGTAGTGTTTTATAAAGACTTAACGAGTCTTAATTGAAAATTTGGTGAATTAATTAAGTCATATTGTTTGTTTTGTGCTTAAAGTTAACAAATGAGTTTGTAGGAAAAGCCATGAGAGTGAGAGTCTCCATATTAAGTCCATGATTTAAATAATAAGTTTACAAATTTATCCTTATATTTTTTCACATATAATCTCACATAACTGCTTTTCAAGGTATAAAAGTAATTTTCTTCAATTCAGACACTTTATTCAGCACATAAAACAAACAGTCATATATATATATCTATATACACACAAACAACATATATCTAGACATACACTTCAATTTTACAGAACATAATAAAAAAATTAAACAAACAGAATACTATAAAACTGTAAAGATGTTAAGTACAAAATTTCATGCGAAATATTTTCTTAAGTAAAAAATCAGTGGCTAAATTGTTTACTAAGGTCAACACACGTGGTACGGATTGGTCAAACTCAAATCCAGATGAGTTGATACGTTAACCAATGTACATGATGTAATGCTTAAAGTACACAACTTGGAACTATAAAATTCTGCTATTAAATGGGTTCACATTATTTTGTTGAATAAAGACGAGTTCACATTATATTGCTTCTTCATACAGTATTTTTTATTTGTCGGCATAATTTCAACGTTGGGTAGCAAGTAATTGTATTTGTGCCATCCATGAAGCTTAAAAGTACAAGTGTTTTAATTGCTCTAAACACCCAGTTTTCTATTGCGTTTACTTTTCTTTCAGTTATGTCAACCTATACATAAATTTTTCAAAAAATGTATGATGTGTGAAAGTTACCTTGTGAAATTTTGGAAGTAGTTTTCTTAGTTGTTACAACTTACAAGTTACAAGCCAGAGTGATCCGGCACACAAAAAATTCAATCCTAGTATAAGGCAAATAAATTTGAACTTAACAAGACTTGAAACACAACTTTTTTTAGCGGATACAATTAAGAAAATCAGCTATGTCTAGAAAGAGCAGTGTTTCGCCGCAAATAATCTGTAGACGTATGGGTAGCTACCTTGATTGCGTCCGTGAAACAAATTGTCTTTTTCTAACAAACAAGATACTAAGAAAACAACAAGTACCCTCTTAAGTATACCAAGATAAATTGTACTAAATGACCGATTAATGAACAATTGGTTTAGACGAGCAATGTACACAGTTTAAGGACATTAATAATTTTGTATGGTTCAAGAATATAAGACAACTTAGGCAGAAGGAAGGGAAATGGTCGGTTGGGGTAAACACAAAGTTAGAAACTAGTAGAGTTAAGCCACCATGTGGTTGTGGACCTCATAAAATCTCCCATAAGGTCATTTTCCCATTACTCTTTCAAGATGGATTGTTTCATTTTCACCCTTCAGCCAAGCCACTTCATTCTTTATTATATAGTTAATGTTATTTATTGCATGTTCCATCTTTTTCATACCCACATTATAATTCATGGAATTGTTGTACTTCCATATTCATGTCTTAGATTGATGTGCATGATAACATAATGTCAAGCGTAGGATTCATGTATATGCAGGGACGGAACCAGGACACAATTGGACCAGGTGCATTTACGAAAATTTATACGAAACGAGGAACACAAATTTTTGAGACCTTAGGAAAAATTTAACAAAATTTAACACTACGCTGCAAAATTTAGCAATATTTAACACTAAGCCGCAAAATTCCATGGGGTCCCGGGACCCCCCGGGACACCCCCTGGTTCCGTCCCTGTGTATATGTAAGATGTGGTTAATGTAACATGTATTACGTTTTCAAAAGTTTTAGTATGAGTCGTGCATTTATCGCCAGACAATGCTAGCACATGAAAGGGTTTAGGTTGATTGTGAATTTGTGACACGGTTTGTATCAGTGTATGTACATTGTACATATCTCATAAAAACTTATAAATAAAAAACCTTACTAAAAGTGGTGCATGTCTTTCTAGTCCGTGATTGACTTGAGTAAAAAGCATAGAAGACAAAAATATACATTGCTAAGGACTGAGCATGCATAGCAGTTAGGATGCAGACAATATATGAGGTGACCCGGTTTAACCCGGGACCTTTCGCATTATTTTCCATGTCTTCTTTCGCATTATTTTCCATGTCTTGGACCGCTAAAAGTAACGTTGAATTTGGAGATTTTTTTTTTTGCAAGGAAGTGAAATGAAGGAGTGCAAGACATATGTGGTCTTACAAAAAAAGAAATGTAATAAAAAGGTTAAAAAGGAATGTGATGTGGTTTGTTTCCTTAAGAGATGTGGTTGTTTTCCTTGTAAATTTCCCAAGGAGAGGTTGGTTGGCACTTATAATGGTTTTAAATATTTATTTTAAAAGGCATGAAGTGATGTATGAGGATGCCCATATGAACTCTATACATGCTTTTGGGCTATAGTTTTTAACAATATGAATACGAACAACACCACATATAAAGAAAATTTGCCCAGTGGCCACAGGTAAGTTTCCCTTGGTCCTTTGCAGTGAATTAATTTTACGAAAAAATCGAACCTCTTTCTTCTCTTTTATTCTAACATTTTTTTTAGGCATGAAGTGATGTATGCCCATAACTCTATAAGCTTTTGCTATTGTTTTTACAATATGTTACTAACACTTTTAGCATATGTGGCCAAAGTAGTCCCTTGCAGTGAATTCGATCGAACTCTTCGGCTTTTACAACATAATTGTCGATGCATATTAGATGTCCTGTTATGATATTTTAAGTTACGAATTGACATATGTAAATATTTGAAGGCAAGGAAAGCGCTACGGGCATTAAAAGCATTGGTGAAGCTTCAGGCACTTGTCAGAGGTCACATTCTAAGGAAGCAAGCGGCTGATGATTTGCGACGTTTGCAAGCTCTGGTTAGAGCTCAGGCCCGAGCGCGTGAAAAGAGGCTCCAGTTTGTTGATTCACCCCAGTCGACCACAAAGGTTGTCTCTTATATTCATCTCCATCTAATCTAAATAACAAAACTTTCCAATAACATTCTATATGTCGTGCAAAAATAAATGTGTATGATACAAGTATGGAGTGGATGTTACATGCTCAGACTTCATAGCTGACACATACTACTACTTTCAGGGGCCTCCAACTCCCGAGAAGTTTGAGCATGTTTTGAGATCAAGGATTGCAAAACTCAATCAACATTCAATACTAAAGGTGTGTTTATTCGTCTATCCGTTTTATTATTATTTCTTCTAGTTTTCATATGTTCAAATTTGAATGCTTATCTATGCAGAGTAATGGTTCGAGATTATATGATGCACGGAATCAAAGAATCCTTGAAATGGACACAACTAAACCTCTAAGACGACGAACCCTCTTCCAACCAGACCAAATTAGTTACAGCCACAGTCAAAGTTTAACCACTTCTCGAGGGTCAACAATCCATCCACCCGGACTAAGCCCAAGTGAATCTTATGAAGTAAATTCTCACACTGCCCCTTTGAAATATTTCTCACATGACATCGACGAGCAAGTTTCTTTCTACACTACCCAAATCAGCCCTTCATTTTATGAGGTTACTTCTAAAGGCCACACTTCAATGAGAACAGTCCCGTTTACTCCAGCTAAAAGTGACAGTTCTCGAAGCTGTCTTAGTGGCTACTCTGACCACCCCAACTACATGTCGTACACCGAGTCTTCACGGGCTAAGGTCAGGTCTTTAAGTGCACCGAGACAAAGGCCTAACATCGAGGTCCCTAGTGCAACAAAGAGGTATTCAATTTATGGATACACTTCTGGTACAGGTACCAACCGTGGGTCAAATCTAAGGGATAGTTTCGTGAGCAAAGCGTATCCAGGGTCGGGTCGGCTTGATCGGCTCGGAATGCCGGTTGGAGGTATGGGTTATCGTGAAAGCGAGTTTAGTGGTGGTTACTGGAATTAACTGTCAACAGCAGCATTGTTTGGCTAACTTAAATGTGTTTAGCATCAGGTTATAATAGATAAGTTGTGATTTCATCTTTTTTAGGTTTTGATATGAACTTTTTACTAATCTAGTGGGACTTGATAAGATGGTAAATTCTATGTTTTACGGTGGAGACCCCTTATTTCAGTAGACTATTTCGATTTTCACATGCAGCATTTGATTGGTTTTGTATGTGATGATGATTGCAAGCATACTAGTTTTTAACACAAACTCAAGGGATGATATAACTAGTCATCTTTCAAACTTCATTATTTGGTTTCATTTATCCAATTCTGAGATAAGACTTATTCACTCGACAGGTAAACTAGCAAAACATGTAGCAAGTAAAATGCATGTTTGCTCCATCAGAAGAAAAAAGGATTTTTGTCATTCTGCAAGTTCCTATTCTTATGGAATTGATGTAAACCGAAGCAAAATAATTACTATCAGCTGACTTAATGTGCGCATAACAAGTAAAAAGATGAATGTTAACTGCATAATGTAACAATTAAAATTTGGACAAAATAATTACTATCAGCTGACCCAAGATAAGTATAATTTCATAATTTGACATAGATCTACTAGCCTAAGATACACATAGAAAATAGATTTACAGACATAAAAACGAAATGCAATAACAAATCTGTAAGCATATAAACAAGAATAATTTTGTAAAGTATAAGAATGAAAGAATAAACTCGGGAAAATGATGATGAAGAATAATGTAAACTCAATCTTGATCATTGGTTGTTGCAGCGCCATCTTGAAGTAGGCACACAGCTTAAGTAATGACACCAACTGCAATGATCATTTCCGTTCTCTCCTTTGAAAAGCATTACCAATCCTACAGTAAATCTGCAAGCAAAATAAATCAAGTTTAGTACGGCAATTCCGTCTTTTTACGTCATCAAGGAGAGTTCTATCTTTCAACAATTGTAATGATATATGAGTACTTATCCTGTCCTATTTACTTTTCATCAAGGAAATACTGTCTGGTTGCATTTCCAGTATATATTTCATATTCATAAAGAAAGGAAAGACTTACGAACCGTATATTTTATGGTTTGCACAAAAAAGCTATGTGACTTTTGTTGTTCCAAAAAGAGAGCTAGAGTTTGACTCTAGAGGTCAAACAGATTGGTAACTCTTAGAAATCCAACCGTCTTTATTATTTCATAAAAGTTTTCCATGCTTGAATTATTGGTTTCACAGTCACTATGTATTACATAAAAAAAAGTGATATGGTTTGACCTCAAAAGTACCTCAAATACTCGAAAGTAAATATAACACCAAAATGTGGATAATAGAGCATACCCGGCAATCAATAAGACAGAAAGAAACCCCAGTAACCTGTATTGGAAATACTGTGTATGGGATTTCCTCCGTTGCACTCAGCAGGAAGATGACGGCGTTCTTGCCAAGCGAATTGAGGACGAACAAGCAGTACAAAGCCAAGAAGAAATCCCGTCAAGAAACCTCCAATGTGGGCAAAATTGTCGACATGAGGAAGAATCCCGACCGCCAGATTGATCAAGATGATGATCACAAGTGTAGTCAAGGCTGCAGCCTTCAAATTAAGATGGGTTTTGGATTACAAACTGCTAATATATAGTATATAAAATTTATGCAAAAACTTCCCACTATGCCATATGTATGTTGAAATGGTTTCTAGCAAAATTACCCATTCATCTTTGTCCTAACTTATAAGTACAGGACTATATTTCATACCTGTTAGCATAGGATTGTCCAGTTGGTAGAAGAAGCTTCGGATAACATCGCTCCAGAATCCAAAAACTGAGCCAGATAGAAACGCACAATCGGAGATGTTGTTTTTAATAAAAAAGCGTAGACTAGACATTACGTGCCACCGATTCCAGACAGATGTAGATGGCCCCTATCGTTGTGCCATAAGTTGGGGTATTAGAAAAACTACAGATATTGTTCTTTATGAATTATGACTTTTAAAAGAATATGCCACTAAGGGTACTAAAAATAGTTCTTTGCAAGTGTACCCAGGGCATCACTGGGTGGAAATCTGGTAAAATAGTCTTTCCTAGTCGTTATGTAAAAAGAAGTTGTTGATTTAGGTGGTGTGCTGGCAACCCATATAAGTTGAAGGGTGGGTCACCCACTCGCCTCTCCATGAAGTTTAATCTCCTAGGCCTACCAAAAGGGTGTTTGGATGTGCTAAAAATATAGTCAGCTTTGAAGTATTTAACAGAGTTGATTATGCTTTTCTACCTTTCTAGTGTTAACATAATCAGATCTAAACATTCACGTACGGAGTTGCTATAGATATTGAACTTTGTTGATGTATAATAACCTCATATCCCTTACTTTCTATCAAATGCTAATGTAAATCTGACTTCTTGTAATTGCGACAGTCACTATCGCACATCCAAACCACCCTAAATAGTACATAACAGCACAGGGAACGTGCTACGATTTCGGCTTGGCTGATGTGGCACTAAGTGTGCCCATCAGTAATGGCCTACTCTTATCTGTCCAATTAAAATAAGCATAGTTTTTGATTTTCATGAGTTAAATCCTGTCAGTTTCAAAAAATTACACTTAAAAAGCAAAGAATTCGGGCCCCATTTGATAGTCGGAAATCGACTATGGACTCTTTCTCATGACATATGGTAGTTTTGGACTTTAAGATGTAAGTTATATCCAAAAGCCTGTAGCCCTGTACAAAATACTATCAGTTTCTATCAATAAATACCCTTTTGCGAAAGTAGCGGACATTATTAACCATGAAAGTAATATCCAAATGCATTCTAGGGGTTTCTTTAATAAACTTAAGCATGGAAATACCAAAGCCAAATGTTGTTCGTACGACGAATTACAAATGAAGACCAAACTCAACATATTTGCAAGTAGATGAACGACTCCAGCATGCAACCAGATGCATGAGACTAGTCTCCATGCTTGATTATCATTAACTACCTTTTTCCACTCAAGCGCTCCCAACTTTTCCAATCTACAAAATGATAGAGACGAAATGAGTTGGTATACTTCAATTGACCTTAATCCAAGTTGAAACAAGAATTTTTTATGCACACATCCAAATAAAACGGAGATCTGGTCAGAAAAAAGCAAAAATGAAAATTCCGTTTTGGCAAGTAATTGCCATGTTTCATTCTTAATTGCTAATTGAAACGTTATTAAATGAGATGAAGCTGTCCAAATATAACCTTTATAAAACAGTCCTTTTGTGGTCCAGTTTCACCCAAGATTACTAATCCAATCATCTACAAAATGGCCAATTGCTTTTTAAGCTTAAAAGTGTCTCGACAAAGAACACTATGTAATTAATAATAATAGAATGTTCCGAAAGAAATACAGATTTACCAACTTCAAGACAAGAGAAGCAGACACGATCACCAGAACCAAAACTATGTATGCAAAATGTAGGGTGGATAGAAACAACAGATGCAAAAAATAAGCCTAATTCAAATGTCAACTGAACTCAAAGACCTTTATGATTTCATTACAAAATATAATTTTAACGGGCCAAATACTATGGTATGTTGGGGCTTGAACACAACGTCCACAACCCTCTTATGTAGCCACCGGTAGACTTGGTATCAGAAGATCCCAATTGGAAGCTTAAAAGTAATCTATAGTTAAAAAAATTCAGCTACGTTACCAAAACTTTCTCAGAAACAATCGCTCTACTTCTCAACAGCTTACTGTTAACTACTCATCCTACTTATAGTTTGCGCATCCATTCCTAAAATCACAATCAAGAAGCATTATTTATACTGTTACAAGCAACTATTCAATGATAAACAAACTTAGTAGAAGAAGAAGGTCCAAAAAGTGGATTCTCTTTAAGAGGCTTGAAAAGACATCCTCCCCTCAAAACCTACCAAAACAATCACTTCCAACATTCAACATTAGGAGGTTTCTTTGTGGGTCAATCATTATAAACAAATTATAACAACAAACATAAGCTCCTACATTTGAAACAACTATCATTGGCACAAGCCATGAAGTCATTGAGTATTATGCTGATTGATGATTCATTATTTTAGTATGGTGTAGTAGTTATATAAAAAATTTTGAAAAGCGTATTTGCGGTGTGGTACACCTCTGTTTTTTTCAAGATCTCTATGACCCATTTTACAATATTTGATTCTGATCAATACCCAAAATTTGTTTTTTGAAATAGTGTGTGTTTTGAGTGTGTTTAGTGACTAAAAATGGCTTAATTTTCAAGATTTTTGTGACCCATAAATTGTTTTGTGATTGAAGGTGTGTTTGGAAAATGGGTTTGTTGGAGTATTTTTTTGGAATGAAATGCGGTTCTGTTTACTTTTAGATTTGGTGACATTGTAATCTGTGAAAGCGGTGAAGTGGTTTGTTTTATAACGGTTATCTAGCTTTAAATGTGGCTTAAAGTATACATTCATGGACAACTTTGAGGCAGTGGTAATACTGGTATTCATTCACATTTTATTAAACTAGTTTGGTTTTGCCGGCTTTCTAAACGAGAATGAATATTTCAACCATCTCAACTAGTTTAGTGTTTTGTTATCTGCGCAATTTGGCAGCGGATATTCGATAATTATTCTTAACGAGCAAATATTTTTTATTTAGTACGTCTCAAATACTTTATATAGTAGTATAAATATGTTTTATTTAGGATATCCGATAATTCGGCAGCGGATATCCGATAATTGACGTACATGTTTTTAGCAATTAGATGAAAGTTTAATAGTTTGATCAAGTTGTAGCTTTTTATTTACTAATACGAATTTTAAATTTTGCCACATGGCAAAAATGATGCGCGGCAATTTGATTATACTCAATTCCCATTTGAAACGTCGTCGTTTCATTTGTGGGTTGAGTAGTGGGCCAACTTAGCCCAACACACCGGCCCAAATAAAAAAAATCCGGCCCAAAATAAAAAATTACAAAATGAACCCTCGACTTTTAACTATTTACGACTTTTTATATAATAAACTTTATTTATCAAATATATAACATATATCTACCTATTCACTCAGATAAAAAATACCCGCGTAAAGATCTTCGCATTGCGAACAAAACGAGCCCAATATTGCAATGCTTCTGATATACGCACGATTTTATAAAAAATGTTGAAGTTAAATATAAATAGAAAAAAATAATTACAAAACGTACCCTCGGCTTTTAACTATTTACGTTTTTTTAAATATAACACATATCTATCGAGTCATTCCGACCAAAAAAATACCCACGGAAAAATCTTCGAATTGCGAACAAAACGAGCCCAATATTGCAAAAAAATAAAATCAAATTATTAAACATGAGACCAAAAAAATAAACCCGCGCAAAACTAAAAAATAAAAAATAAAAATTAATGGCCCGCAACAACACGCGAAAACTTTACTTATCAAATATATAACATATATCTACCTATTCATTCAGATAAAAAATACCCGCGTAAAGATCTTCGCATTGCGAACAAAACGAGCCCAATATTGCAATGCTTCTGATATACGCACGATTTTATAAAAAATGTTGAAGTTTAATATAAATAGAAAAAAAAATTACAAAACGTACCCTCGGCTTCTAACTATTTACGTTTTTTTATATATTACACATATCTATCGAGTCATTTCGACCAAAAAATACCCACGAAAAGATCTTCGAATTGCGAACAAAACGAGCCAAATATTGCAAAAAAAATCAAGTTATTAAACATGAGACCGAAAAAATAAACCCGCGCAAAATTAAAAAATAAAAATTAATGGCCCGCAACAATACGCGAAAAATTAACGCCCCGCAGCAACGCGCGGGTAATTTTGCTTGTTTCCTAATGATATCTATAGTGATAATTGTATTTACTTCAGTAATAGTGTTGTTGAATGTAACTTACTAGTGTAATTAGTACTCGTATATAGTTAATTAACGTGACAACATAGCTTATAGATTTAATTAGATAAGATGTGATACATTAATTATTTGCGTGAGAACCAAATATTTCATATTTAATCTTCTCCACCTCTCACTTCTCGTTCGGTCATCAATTTCATTCACTTTTTATTGTATAGACATCATCATTTGACCAAGATCTCAAAGAGTGTGGAGATGGTCGATCCATTAGAGGGGGAGGTTTAAAAAAGTTGGTATAGAGTTACTTATTATCAAGTGTCATGTACTTTTAAGTAATAATAATACCAGATACATCGTCAATATGTAATCTATTCAATCATAAAGACCTTTTGATTATTTCTTACTGTGTATCACGGCTTGTAGGTAAGAGGGAATAATTGCGAACAAACATTATTGCTATCCTCCTGGTCATTGGACTACTTGTTCGGGATTGAGACGAAGCTACCTTATTGAGGTCACGGATTCAGAGGTTTGGTTAAGTAATAGAGGAGAGTGTGGTAGTGATTTTGATTTTCGTATCCAATGCATAAACCCTAAACCCTAGCCGTCAACACACAAAATATGTTGAGTTGCCTTCGATCAACTATATTTTTTCCTTCCTCATCTATTTGTTATCATTGGTGAAGATCATTGTCATTGACAACAAAAGTTGACCACCAAATTGTCGCTCCCTCCTAAAAGCAAAGCAAGACATGACGTAAAACATATTAGACATCATAAATGTTACAGAGTAATTGGAATAATACCCGTTTAGGGTGGCTGTGCCATTCTCATTCATTATATAGAGTTAGGGTTACATGATGGAGGATACATAATTACAATGAGGCCCCTACACTATACATCAATATACACAGATATAAATAAAGGATAAAATATAAATTACATACTTAACACACCCCCCGCAGTCCGAGCTGGAGGATCTCGAATGCTCAGACTGGACCTAAACTCGAAAAACAACTGCGAGGGTAATCCTTTAGTAAAAGTATCGGCAAACTGATGCGCAGAGGGAACATGTAACACACGTACATGTCCAAATCCAACACGTTCCCTCACAAAGTGTAAATTTATCTCTATATGTTTGGTTCTTTGGTGTTGTACTGGGTTAGAAGCTAAATAAACCGCACTGATATTATCACAAAAAACAACAGTAGCACGAGACAGGGGACAAAACAACTCAAGGAGAAGATTGCGTAGCCATGCTGATTCAGCAACAACATTAGCGACGACCCTATATTCAGCTTCAACACTAGAACGAGAGACGACTTGTTGTCGCTTGGAAGACCGAGAGACAAGATTATCGCCTAGAAAGACAAAGAAACCAGAAGTAGACCGACGTGTCTCAGGACATCCCGCCCAGTCTGCATCAGTGTACAAGATCAAATGATCAACTGATGAAGGACGAATAAAAAGCCAAAAAGACAAAGTCCCTTGCAGGTAACGTAAAATACGTTTTAACGCATTCATATGTGGTTCACGATGATCATGCATAAAGAGACAAACTTGTTAAACCGCATATTGAATATCAGGACGAATAAACGTGAGATATTGTAATGCACCTGCAAGACTACGATAGAGTGTAGGATTTGAAACATGAGTACCAAGTGACGACAACTTAGATTTAGTATCAACAGGAGTGCGACATGGATTGCAATTATCCATGTCAGCACGGGAGATGATCTCTCAAGCAAAAGTAGATTGGGTAAGAAACAATCCCAAGGAAGAGCAGGTAGCATATGCTTTTCTCTTTTAGAAAAAGTAAAGTTGTTCAAATATCTAATAATACTTTTTCTCTTTTCTCTCATTTCTCTCTCCTCTTTCTCTCTCTAAACAACTCAATCTTTCTTCTCATTCTAGTTCGAGTTCGTGAACGATATGTGAAGTGAAGGTTATCGTAGATCCTACAATTGGCATCAAGCAACGTGGGGATTCGTGGTTATTCGTGTGGTTCAACAAGATCAAATTCGATGGTTAAAAAGAAGTTAATAAAAAAAAATTCAAACGAATTTTTGTGCTTAATGTGTGAATGTTTATGTTATTAAGCAAGATCTAGGCATAAGGTAACTAATTGTGCAAGAGAAATCAAGTTAAAAGGTCAAAAAGGGTGATTTTTAGGCGATTTTTGGTGAAATAATCGTATATTTCGTCGTTGCGTTTTGACAAACTGGCAAAGTTCTTGTTGCGTTTTGATTTCTTCTTGTTGCGTTTTGATTTTCTTCATGTTGCATTTTGATTTTCTTTATGTTACGTTTTGATTTTTTTTGTTGCATTTTGATTTTTTCTTGTTGCGTTTTGATCTTGGTTGCGTTTTGGTTCATTGCGTTTTGATTGCAGGTTGCGTTTTGAAGAAATTTCATTGCGTTTTGAAGAAATTTCATTGCGTTTTGACCAAATTTCATTGCGTTTTGACCATTGCGTTTTGACCATTGCGTTTTGACCGTTGCATTTTGCTTAAATTTCATTGCGTTTTGATAAAGTTCATTGCGTTTTGATTCAAAAGTCATTGCGTTTTGGTTAAAGATAACACTGCGTTTTGTCTAAAAATCTTGTGTGAAGAAAAGGGTTTCAGTAAAACAACCATAACTTTTGATCCGTAAGTCCGTTTCAGGCCCGTAACCTCTCAAATCGAAGAGAAAAACGAGACGGATCACGCTGTAACCAAGCTTTAGCTGGTTGAGGATTTTTCAAGGCCCAAAAAGCTCGTTTACTATGATTTATTGACATTTTTCAGTTTTTTTGGAATTTGTGTTAGACTTGTTTTTGTTCTAGCTCACGGCCCATCTGTATTTTTAGGCCCGTTTCAGTTTGGTGAGCCTATTGAAACAAACAACAGTAACCCTAGCCAGAAAATTATCTGTTTTTATACAATTAAATCATTGGCCGCTGATTCCGAATCAAATCATTCACGGTTTT
>BQNB010164589.1:0-14316 GCA_026074375.1 Tanacetum coccineum
TCATAAAGAAGGAAAAGTCTATCATACCATTTTGCTTACTATTTATTTCAAATCTTTTTGACAATTGATAATAAGGGCAATTTTTTTTTGGAACAAAACCAGCCCCCGTTAAGTTAGATAGCCTTTAGGCACATAAAATTGAGTACTCACCATAAATTCAACACACTTAGTGTTAGGAATTCTATTTGGGTGATTTTATTAGATATCTTAGAGATATGACAAAAGAGAGTGGAGATACTTCAAAAAGAGAAGTAAGTACTACAAGTACACCACAATTCCAATGTCCAATTTTAAAACCCTCGAATTACTCACTATGGGCAATTCGAATGCAAATTATCCTCGAAGCAAACGGTTTATGGGAAACAATAGAACCCAACGATAAAACCCAAGCAGATAATAAAAAAGATAAAACTGCTATTGCATTCCTTTATCAAGCCTTACCAGAAGAACAACAACTTCAAATCACTAAACACAAAACTGCAAAAGCCATTTGGGATGCCTTGAAAACTAGACACATAGGAGAAGTTAGGGTACAACAAGCACGATTGCAAACTCTCAAATCTGAGTTTGAGATGCTACACATGAAAGAAGATGAAACAATCGATGCATTTACCACAAAACTAACAACCCTTGTAAACAAAGCCGCTAGTCTAGGGCATACCATTGAAGATGAAGAACTTGTACGCAAACTTTTAAACGCCGTACCTGATAGGTATTTGCAAATAGTTGCGTCAATAGAACAATACTCGGATCTAGACGAAATGACTCTAGAAGAAGCAATTGGTAGACTTAAGACTTATGAAGAAAGGATTAAGTTTAAGAAAGGCAAACAAGTGGACAATCAGGATAAACTAATGTTCACACGACATGAGAATAAAGGAAAATATTTTAGAGGAAGAGGACGAGGAAAACCCAAATTCTCACAAGGAAGAAACCATGAGAATTTTAAGGAAGAGAGGAAAGAAGAAAACTCTCATAGGAATTATAATAGAAATAACTTCAAGAAAACGAATTATGATACTAGCAAATTACGATGCTATGAATGCAAGAAATTAGGGCACATTGCACCTAAATGTCCTTTAAGGACAAATACCAACGAGCAATCTAACCTCGTTGAAGAAGACTTGGAACCAACCTTGTTAATGGCCACACTAGAGGTTGAAGAGCAAGAAGTCTCGCTACACGAAAAAGATG
This sequence comes from Tanacetum coccineum, assembly GCA_026074375.1. Classification (NCBI taxonomy): domain Eukaryota; kingdom Viridiplantae; phylum Streptophyta; class Magnoliopsida; order Asterales; family Asteraceae; genus Tanacetum; species Tanacetum coccineum. Next base: position 1,195 of record BQNB010164589.1, read on the forward strand.
TAGGATATAAAGAGACAAATATAGATAGTCTATGGTATTTAGACAATGGAGCTATCAAACAAAGAAAGCCAAATCTAGAAAACTTAAGAATTTTCGGATGCATAGCATATGCAAAGGTACCAACACAACATCTGACGAAACTAGACGACAGAAGTAATAAAATGGTATACCTAGGAAACGAGCAAGGATCAAAAGCTTATCGCTTATTTGATCCAATAACACAAAGGATATGTGTTAGTAGAGATGTGAAGTTTAAAGAGAATGAAACATGGGATTGGAAGGATTACATGAGTGAGCATACTGACAACGAACCAGAATGGACAGATTTCAGAATAGAAAATCTTGAACATCATGATCATGAAATTCAACCACTATTACAAAGCAAACCAAGGATATGTACCCACCCGTCAGTTTATTAGCATAACTTAAAGGAAGAACATGGTTATGGGCAGAGCAAGTATTAGACACCATGAACTTTGAATCATTAAAAACACTATGGCTCAACGTCCATTTTAGTCCATGGAATCAAAACACGAGCATTTAACAAATAAAAACATACAACACAAGTTTGTGATTGGTTTGTTTAATTGGAAAACACAATAGATCAACATTCCTAAGAAAATGGCAGAATCTAGATTCTACACTACACTACATCACCCGTAGATTTTCAGTAATGGGAGTTAGATTTTAATGTTGGACCAAATCACACCAACTACAGGGCCATCTGAAAGAAGATACATATTCGTGCTAGTAGAGAACGTAATAACTCAAGTAATATAAGGGTTGAGGCCATGACCAGGAGGGGAAATTTTTAAAAACATTACCGAAGAGACAGTACAATCTTATTCGACTACCTGGATCAGACAAGAGAAATCAAATGAATTTAAGAAGTCAGTAGAATATGAAGTTAAAGGAACTGTCTCACTTGGACATGTTCAGGTTAAACGGATTCTCGTGGTGTAGAGAATTCACATCAACAATGATATAAATTCATAATAAACGGAAAACAATAATAAAAAAAAATAGAAGACAGAAAACAATAAACTAGCTATTAACTGAAAGGCGAATAAAATAATTAAAACAAATCAGATGGACAGAAATAAAAGACAATAGGGTGAATAGAGAATGCAAAATAAAAAGAATTTAACAATAAAAATTAAAAATATAATAAAATACCAACTAAATATAGAAAAAAAAAAAAGAAAAAAAAAAAAACAAAATAAAAAATAAACAAAAATTGTTATAGCAAGGCAACTAACTGCACCCTACTCGCGCAGCAACAAATGGCGCGTGATTGTAGAAAGAAGAAACAGGACAATCAGGTCCACAAACAAATCAAGATAAGGGAGATACCAGCGAGAGCCAAAAAATTTTCTGTAACGGTACTACATTCCCTTATACACTTAAATATCGTCCCTACAAACACTTAAGACACAATCCAAATAAGCTATCTTAAATGAAAACATAAGTTAGAAGCATAAGGTTGTGAGCATAGCAGATCAAAGGTACCACACAACATCTACAACTAACCACAGAAGTTGTGTGAAACTATATATCATCTCTCTATCTAGAATACGAGAGCGCAGAGAGCAAAAGCCGATTTACTCTATATGATCCACACACCACAAAGAGAGCGAGTTTAGAGAGAGATTAATTTAAGATATGAATCTTGGAGGTGGAGAATGTGACATGTATGGAGGGCGAGGCGACTATACAACAAGAATAAAATTCAAATAGGCCGAGAGAGCAGTGAATCATCATGACATGAATTCACCACTAAAGAAATAATAATTTCCAAGTAATAATGATGATGATATCAGCACCAAAAACTCTCCCACACACTCTTCACATTTCACACACCTCTACACGATCTTCAAATTAAATTCCCAAGAAACACTCATAACTCGACACCACCTTACAACAAAGTAACAAATTACTCAATTCAAGTCGTAAACACTCCATCACCACTTGACCATACACCATAAGAGGTTATAGAAACTTAATGAATCTATACAAACACTGAGAATTACGACAATCTGAAACGAGAACCTTAGAATTACCAGGTAGCCTCACCGCTCAAAAATGGAACAAGCAATGAGGTCGAATTAACCTCCATCACTAAAACAATACAGGGAGTTAACCACTCTACCAAAGGACATAAAGCAATAGCTTAAAATGGGTATATAAGACCAAAAAGGATGATAATGAAAAATAATCAACATAAAGCAAATTATAGCAAAAGGCTACATACAACACATCGCATAGACTTTGAAGAAGTCTTCGCACCAGGTAGCCAGAAATGAAACAATCAACTACTATCGTCTTAACTGCAAACAATAAATGGAAAGAACATCACCTTGATGAAAATCTGCATTCCTACATGAGAGATTAAGGAGGAAGTGTAACGTTTCCACAACCCGAAGTTCATAAAGAGACAAGACCAATGGAAAAGTCTATAGGCTTAAAAAGCTCTATATACTAAGACAAGCACCACGTGCTTGGAATATAAAACTAGACAACACCTTGAAATCTCTGATTTTAACAAAATGTGCTCACTGGAAGCAAGCAAATCTACACCATAGAGATCAAAAGACTCAATACTGCTAATAGGAGTCTATGAATGATCTAATCATGCACTGGCACACCAAAGGAAGAAATTGACAATTTCAAAGCTCAGAATGAAGAAGTAAATTCGAATGGACGACTTAAGGATTATAGCCACTATTTAGCATAAAGTCACTCAGACCAATGTGACATATCTATAAAGCAATCAGCAAACGCAAGCAAGAATCCTAAAGAACCGGAATGATGACTGCAACGAAACATTCATACCAAATGGATCCAGGCACAAATTAACAAAGATTACAAAGAACAATGTCAACTCAACCGAATATAGAAGCTAATTGGATCTTAAAAATCTGCTTCGACACAATGGCCCGACTTAGTTATTCTGTAGGATTACTTATCAGTTTTACGCAAGAGCAAAGAACAACAACATAAAGCCATAAGACTAGGTACTACCTATGTACAAGGAAACAAAGGATCAATGAATCATACAACTAACATAAAGAGGAAACAAGAAACAAGATACGAGCGACAGTAGCTACGGAGCGCAACACTGCAAAGAATGAAAAGGAACTACCGCCCCCCCCCCCCCCCCCCCCCCGCATAATCTCTTACTAACGGAGAATCACCAATCAGCTGAGCACACAAAAACAAGCCACTGTAGCAATTATCATCATGTGAGTCATTAAGTTCATTGCACACCAGCACAGCACCACAAGCATTATGTTTAAAAAAGGTACTAGATGCAAACTCACAGCACTCTCAAGAAGAAAAGGTTTCACATACAAGTTGACAACAAGTCTGCGATACACTAATGAATAAACTCAGTAGTTCAGACGAGCAAACCTAATCGACACGAAAAACCACTTCATCAAAGAAGTGCTTCTAAAGAGAATACATACAAGTTGAATCGTTAAAAATGAGAATACCAAAGGCAGACATACTCACAAAAGCACTCCCAAGATCAAATACTTACCCAATAACCAATGATACAACTCATCGAAGCTAAAGATACTACGGAGCAATGTTTGTGATTAGGGGTAGAATATGTGGGTCAAGACCCAAGCTTTCCAAGTAAACCCAAACGCATGGGTCCAAGGACAAAACCCCCAACCCAACTGTCGGAACAGTTAATTAAAACTGTCAATGACAATATTTTCCTGACCGACTACAATGGGTTCAATCATTGTACCCTTTCATTTTTATATAAATTAGTTAAAGATCCTGTAAAGAACAAAGAGATTAAGAACAGATTATATACTTGTAAAACATATTCAATTGATACAATAATATTTGCGTTTAATCTTTGAAATCGAATCCAACACATGTCAACCATACAGCTGCAGCACAAATCCCATAATGCACAACATAGCAAACACATAAAGAGTGTGAGCTATTACTTTTTACTTTCTTCGTGATCTGGTAAATGAAGGTACTATTGAGTTGAGCTAATGTAACACACTTGTGCAAGCAGCGGATATTATGACAAAACCTTTGAAGCTTGAGCAGTATGAGAAGCTGAGGGACATGCTTGGGATATGCAAGGTTCCAGTCATCTAGAAATAAACTGAAGACAACATATGTCTTAGTTTAGGAGAAGGATTATTGGAAGACCAAGTCACATATGACTTACTAGGCTCGAATAAAAAAATCCCCGTAAATCAGGAAAATTAGTTGTTTTCAATTTGTTTTTCAAGTCTTCCATAAGAATAGGGCAATTTAGTTTCCAACGATTATTTTCTTCTGTATTTAAGCAGCTTTGAGTCTTATTGAAATGCATCACAAATAATTGAGTGTTTTTCCTGTATATTCTGTTCTTATTTTGCATTATTACTTTGAGTGTGATACCAAACATTGGGGGCATCCTTGAAAATTAAAATTTCTTACGCGAATTAACAGTACGTCACAACAATCAATGAATGCCTAACAACGGAGAGTTTTCCGAATAAACACTAAATAACAAAATGGAAACGGTTGCAACAAAAAACATAGCACCACGTGATCTAAAAAATAAGTGGTCAACGAGAATGCCAATAACGATCTGATTATCACCACTAACGCTATAAAAAAACATTGAATTCATCATAAGACTATACTCGTTCAGAAAAGAAAAAAAGAAATCATTGAACATAATTGAAGATGACATCCTAAGTAGTGGTGGTGATGGTTCCCTTTGTCGCACAAGGCCATCTCAACCAGCTTCTCCATCTCTCACGCCTCATCTCGGCCTACAATATCCCGATCCACTTCGTATGCACCGCAACTCACAACCGCCAGGCTCGCAAACGTTTACACGGTTGGAACCCGAATGATGTCATTCATTTCCATGACTTACCAGATCCTGACTTCACTTCTCCACCACCCGATCCAAATGCCACGACCCATTTTCCTAAACACTTGCAGCCTTTGTTTAACTGATCCCTTAAACTTCGAGGCCCGGTATTCGATCTAGCTGAGGCGCCGTGAGCGAGAGCGAGACCGAGGCCATAGGAGAGTTCTGTTACGAGCGAGCCGAGCGCTGCGAGCCTTACAATCACGAGCGCTCGCACGTCTCCTCACACATCACGGTTACTCTGTCTAACCTCTATATATATCTAATACCTAGCTGCAGCAGGGTAGCTGGGGGGTAGCGGGTGGGTGTGGTCGAGAGGGGATGGGTCTATCATAAAAACCACCAATCCAAAACCATTAAACCACACTAACCCATCCGCATAAAACACCCGAAAAATATAAGTAATATATAATTAATTTGTATAAAATGTGAGCGCGCTGCGTTTAAATATGTACTATACTCTATATATCTGTGTCGTGATGATGAGCGTCACAGACATATAGGAGAGTTGTTGTTGTGCATGATACTCTCATGTCTTACGTTGTTCAAGATGTGAAAATTATACCTAATGCTGAAACATATGTCTTTCGGGCAATATCAGTTTTCTATTATTTCTATACTACTTGGGAGAAGCTAGGGAGAAAACTACCCTTTGAACAAGATATTATAATAAAGAACTTACCGAGTATAGGTGAGAGCGTGAGCTGTGAATTTTTTGAGTTTGTGCAATTTCAAATATCCCATCTAACATTTCATGTTGGGTGTTTATATGATTCGTCAAGAGTCATCGAAAAAATATTTCTTGAATCAATAGAGAAAGATGAGATATATGGGAAAAAACATTGGGGCTTAGGGCCACTTAATCCGCTGGAGATCCAATCGGATATCCTAGATTCGGGAAAGCGCCACATGTGCATGCAATGGCTAGCATCCTGCAAGTTCCGTGATTTATGTCTCGTTTGGAACAACGACCACGTTCACGGATAATCAAATCATGGAGCTCGTTATTGGATTGGAAAGAAGCGAGCAAAGATTTTTGTGGGTGTTGCGCGATGCAGATAAATGGGATACGTCCAAAAAAGAGGATGGTAGGAGTGTCGTGTTGCCGAAAGGGTTTGAAGAAAGGGTAGAGGGGAGAGGGTTGGTTGTGAGAGATTGGGTACCGCAATTAGAAATCTTGGGACACTTGTCCACGGGTGGCTTTGTGAGTCATTGTGGATGGAACTCTTGTATGGAAGCTACGACCACGGGAGTTGCCGTTGCTGCGAGGCCAATCCACACGGATCAGCCATACAATGCACTTTTATTGTCACATGTTCTAGGGGTTACATTGCTTATGAGGGAGTGGGCGCGGAAGGATGAGTTGTTAACGTCCGTGGTGATTGAGAATATTGTTAGGAAGTTAATGGATTCCAAGGAAGGGGACGTGATAAAAAAACGAGCGACTGAATTTGGTGATGAGCTGCGGCGGTCAATGGCGGATGACGACGGTGTTACTCGTAAAGAATTGAGATCCTTCATATCTTATAGGTAATAATGTAATATAACCTAGCCTGGTACACAAGTCTTGCTCCATTGAGTTCCTTCATATATGATATACAGAAATTGTGACTTACGCCATTGTATTTTTCCCTTCTTATTGCAAAATGTGATTGATAGCATGCTAGCGTCTGAATCTATCAAAAGTGTATTCGTGTGCATTATATTGCATGGATAATTCAGGGCTTGTTCGGATTGATCATGTTTGTAACCTTTAACTGAAAATGATCATGGCAAACAATACAAAAGCATAAGCAAACAAGCTATAAAAATTCGATAATCTAGTGTCGCATAGTAACATTACAAAATGCCTTGCGAGTAAAAGATGTAAACCAACGTTTCTATTTTACTTCAAACAAATGTTAACCTCTCCTGGTGAACCAACTAGAAAATTATGTAAAATTTTAAAACGAGTCCACAGCCATAAGAGGGAAGGGAGTGGTCGTGTCATGGGTTCTTGCCAAGCTATGGCCCGAGATTGAGCCATGGCGCACCACTCTGTGGTTCGCGCCAAGGTCTCTCGCGCCGTGGCTAACAGCCCACGCGAAAGTTTTTTTTTTTTTGAAAAAGTATCCGTTGGGGGGAGCACGTTTTTAAAAAAATACCCCCAAAACCCTATTTTTACCCTTTTAAAATCTTATAAATACCCCCCTTTATATTTTATAACTTCACACACAATTTCTATATATATTCTACATCAATACTTCTCATTTTTCTTTGAAATATGAATTCAAATAATCTCAACGATTTCGACACAACCAACACATACGATCATTATGATGCTTTCTTTCAACCCGACCATGATCGCTATATGCTTTATTTGAAGGGGCATTCGGAGTTCTACAAGGTCGTTGGGGTATTATACGACAACCCGCTCGTGCAAGGCAAATCAACAACCTCAAGAGAATCATGTATTGTTGTATAATTTTACATAACATGATATTGAAAAATGACGGATTTGAAGTTAACATGAATCATATGTTCGTGAGTTCAGAACCGAACATGGTTAGAAGCTGGGTCGAAAGATGTGATTTACATGTTAGGAAGGAAAAAGAACTTCACGATAGGAAAACGCACATCGATCTTCGACAAGACCTTATGGAGCATCTATGGAATAATCAGTAGTTTGTGTTTTTATGTAATGTTTAAGTTTTATGATATTTAAGTTTTTATGTAATATTTAAGCTTTTATGTAATGTTTAAGTTTTTAAGTAATGTTTAGTTTTATGTAATGTTTTATTATTTAATTTAAATTTTATAAGTTTTTTAATTAAAAATAAATAAAAATAATAATAAAAAATTAGTTTGACACCAGTGCCAACCAATGCCAATGCCGCTGAATTCTGGTGTCATAGCAATTCTGGTGCCAAACACCATTTTGCTGACGTGGCACCACTTTTTCTCTATCGCACGAGAAGTTTGGCACGACCGCTCCCCGTGCTCTAAGCTTATTAATAAGCTTGAAGTTTTGGCTTATGTCTGTGTCCTGTTTGCTCTTTAAATCTGCTTATTTTCAAGCTTATTCTTGGTTGTTTATGCTGGTACATGGTTTGAAACAAGAAATGGGGTCTCAGATCCATTTTCTTTAGCTTGCAAGGACAGTTTATGTTTTTGCAAAATTAAAGTACAAGCGAATTAAGACAGAGGTGAATCAAGACAGAGGCGAATTAATCTCGAGGCGAATTATTCCTCAAGACAGAGGCGAATTAATCTCTAAGCGAATTCATCCATCATGCCCAAGGCGAATTAAGCACCATGACCAAGGCGAATTAATCCACATGCCAAGGCGAATTAATCACCCAACCATGACTGAGTCAACTCGCTATTTACCGAGTTGAGTGAGTCGACTCAACTGAGTCTGAACCAAGAACCAAAACAGAAAGGTAGAAGGAGAAGACACACTCGTGTTATACAAACATCATCAAATCTTAACCAAAATATTAACCACCAACATCAACCAACTACAACATCAGCCAACAACCAAATCCACATCTATCCTAAATCCCATCTCCAAAACCACCAATTACAACATCATTCAACCAAATATAACACTCATCTAACCTAGCCCATCGTCACAGCCCCATCAACAAATCCACAAATCTATCCTATCCCTTCATCTCACCTCATCAACAACTCTAACTCATCATACCTTAACAATACACAAAAGAAATTAAATTGATCTCAGATTCGTGTTTAGGGTATTAAACCCAAAATCTTTAAAAGATTTATCACGTTTTCATCACGGATCTGGGAGCCATTTAAAACTTTTTAGTTTCCTTAAACCTCGCGCTCCGCTAATCGTCCCGCATCGGCGCGCGGTTACCAATTTTTTTTGACAGTTTCATTTTTGTTTTTGTTTTCCTCAAAAAATTTTTAAAATAAACTTTCATTTTTTTTTCCTGGATTACTCCTTTCGCACTCTCAAAACCTCGCGCTCCCGCTTAATGTCCCGTTCTTTTTTTTTCTGCCAAATACTTTTTAATAATAAAATTTTCCTTTTTTTTTTCTCGGAATACCCCCTCGCACTGTTGGAGTCATCGTCTGTTTTTTTTTTTTTGATAAAACTTAAGTTTCCTCAAACCTCGCTCGCTCCGTTTATTTCGTCCGCTGCGCGGCGCGCGGGACCAGTTTTTTTTTCCTTTTTTTTTTAAAAAAATTTCTTAAAATAAATTTTTTCTTTTTTTTCTCGGAAACCCTCTCGCAATGTTTGAGGTCGTCGGTCTGTTTTGCTACAGTGCTACAGTACCGGCCAAAAAATTAGCCAAAAATTCGGCCCAAACTAAAAAATTTTTTTTTTTTTACAAAACGGACCCTCAACTTTTAACTGTTTACGACTTTTTTACATAAATTTTTAAAAAATAAAATAAAAAAGGTCTCTCAAGTTTCTTTTCTTCGCCTCCCGCCGCAACGCGCGGGTTAAATTCCAACTCGTTATATCTATATACTATGAAAGGGTTAAAACGCTGCCGTTTTGGCATGCATTGCTACAGTAATCGGCCCATTGGGCTTCCATTTTGGGCCGGCCCATTTGACAATTTTTTTTGTGGTTTTTTTTTTCTTTAACTTAGCAACTTAAAAAAAAAATTGATTGGCACAAAATAGGAAACAAAATTACAAAAGTACTTATTTATTCAGATTAAAAAATATCCGCAACATGAGACCAAACACATAAGCCCATATAAAAAAAAACAAACTATTAAACATGAGACCGAAAAAATAAACTCGCACAAATTAATATAAAAAATTACTCGGCACAAAATAGGAAAAAATATTATAAAAGTACTGATTTATTCAGATCAAAAAATACCCACGACATGACGCCTAACACATAAGCCCATATAAAAAAACAAACTATTAAACATGATACCGGAAAAATAAACTCGCACAAAATAAATAAATAAATAAATAAACTTAACGCCTCGCATCAATTAATGACACGCATCAACGCGCGAACAATCATGCTTAACACATATTTACCCAAATCTCATAAAATTATATTAAAAAAAACCCAAATAGCCAAAAAAACAAAACTTTAAACATGAAGCCCAACAAATAAGCTCATATAAAAAGAAAAAAAACAAAGTATTAAACATGAGACCGAAAAAATAAACCAGTAAAAAAAAAATTAACGCTCCGCAGCATCGTGCGGGCAATCACGCTTGTTAGGAATCTATTTTAGTGATTTAGGAATCTATTTTAGTGGTTTAGGAGTCTATTTTAGTGATTTAGGAATCAATAACTATTTTCTTATAGTATCATTGATTAACAAATCGCAGTAGATGATGATCAACAAGCGACATTTAATTTAAGTGTTTAGTTTCTTTTATTTGAAATCAATGAGAAAACAACCAGAACGAACCAAAGATTGTCGTTTTTATATATAGTCGAACCTATTTAAGAATGTTTCTTGACTAAAAGAGCGAGAGAGCGCGAGACGTGCGCGCCGTGAGATGCCCGCACGATGCGCTGACAGTGCGGTTGAGAATATATATTTAACTGGTTTATTTTTTCGGTCTCATGTTAATACTTTCTTTTTTTTGCTTATTTATATAAGCTTATTTGATGGGACTTCATGTTAAAGTTTTGTTTTTTTTGTGCGACGAGAGAGGTGAGATTATTTTAATAGAATTTTTATGAATTGGGAAATATTTTAAGCATGATTGTTCGCGCGGAGTCGTGTCGTATAAGTTGATGGCTCTTTTGTTTAGTTTAGTTTATTTATTTATTTGAGGCGTGGTTGTATTTTTCCGTGGAGTCTTTTAATATTTTGTTTGTATGGCTTAGGGGTTGTAGGAGCATTCGTGGGATTTTTTGATGCTGAATAATCAGTACATTTAGAAATATTTTTTTCCTATTTTTGTCAGTATTTTTTATATTAATTTGGCTTTAGTATTTTTTCGTCTCTTGTTACTCTGCTGTTTTTTTGTTGGATATGGATTTGGTGAGTGGCGAGCGTTTTGAGATGGGATGGAGGTGGTTACAGAATTAATATATGGTTAATTTTGTTTAATATTTGACAGCTTTTTTTGATTTTAGTGCCTTTTAAAAAAATAAAAAACCCCCCCCCCAAAAAAAGTTGGTCAAAATGGCAGCCCAAAATGAACCCAAATGGGAATACTGAGACAATGCATCCTAACGCACGTTGTTACATGTTAGATTATCTCTCTAGTGGAGGGAGGAGGACAGATTACAATGTAACCCGCGCTTCGGCACGAGAGAGGAGAGAGAATGTTGAAATTGGGGAGGATGTTTTAATTTGGAAGGTTATATAATATTTTATTTGTTAAAGTTTATATCTCTGGTTGGTTTGTGTTGGGGGGTTATGGGACCGAAATTTAGAGATTTTGTACAGACTTGTTGAATTGAAAATTCTTTAAGCATACAGGACACCCAATAGACAGTTGTTGGATTTAATTAAAAGGAAAGGTTACCTTTTTTTTAGTTATTAATTGCTGATTGATCACTTGTACCCCTATCAACAAAAGAACCCGCGCGTTACGACTAAGTTTTCCCAATATTTTTTTTTGACGGTCGGATTTTTTTTGGCGATGCGTTAGCGGGTTTAATTTAATGTTTTTGTGTTTTGTAGATTCGGAAAAAAAATTTCGGTGACGGACTAATTTGTCAGATATTTCTTTTGTGGAACGTTTTTGTAAATTTTTTACGCGTTGGACGGCTAAATTTTTTTCCTGAATATTTTCGTTTTGTTGATCGTTTTGAAATTTTTACGAATTTTTTGTGTAAAAAATCATAAATAGTTATAAAGGGGAGGTCCGTTTGGGGAGGGGTTGTACTTTGGCCTATTTTAGCTATTTTTCCGATGTTTCCTTTTTTTTGTACGATTCTTATTTTTTTTGCGTGAGAAGGGATAATTTGTTTCCCGAAAGTTGTCTTTTTGACTTCGATATCTTTTTATTTGGACGATGAATGTAAAAAAGTTGTGAACAATAAAAACTTGACTTGGATTTTTTTTGTTAAGTTTTTTACGATTTTTTTTAAGAAAAATCTATAATAGTTAAAAGTTTAGGGACGTTGTATTTTTTTTTTACTTTACCAGAGTTTCACTAATTTGTTTTTTTTTTTTTTTACTTTGGGCCAGATTTTGGGCCACATTTTATGCGAATTTTTGGCTAGTTTGTCGACAAATGTGTATATTAGTAATAATTTTTTTTTATATGGCTTATGTGTTAGGTCTCATGTTTAAAGTGTTGTTTTTTTTTGTTATATTGGTTTTTTTTAACATAATGGGTTGTATGTTTGGGACCATATCGATTATTTTAAAGTTATTAGGTATCGAAGATGTTTCCGCGGTTATTTTTTTTATCTGAATAAATCAAAACTTTTGTAATATTTTTTATTTCCATTCTTACTTTGTGCATACAAATTTTAAAAAAAAAAGGGCTGGCCCAAAAATGGGAGCCCGTTACTGTAGCGAGTGACCCACTGTCAAAACGACAGTGGATCAGTCACTCATTGTGTATATTTATAATATGTACTTTAGATATTCTGAAGCGAGATTTAAAAAAGGCAGATGTAACTTGTTATTTAAAAAAGTTCGACTCGCTGTACCCGAACAAATTCATTAAATAGCAAAGAAAAAAAACCACAATAATGTGATGATTAGATGTTTATAGTCAAGATGGGCACAAGATAAGACAGTCCAAACTCCAAAGATAGAGGAATTACGCAAAGTGAGATTATGATCTCCTCAAGGCATGTTTCGGCCCGTATCCAGTTTCGACTAGTTAAACCGGCCGGCTAAGTTAACCCGAGTTTTATAACTCGAGTTTCAAACGATGTAAAAAGTAGACTTTTTAAGAGGAGCGGTCGTGCCAAACTTCTCGTGCCATAGAGAAAAAATGGTGTCACGTCAGCAAAATGGTGTTTGGCACCAGAATTGCTATGACACCAGAATTCAGTGGCATTGGTTGGCACCAGAATTTCTGATGCCAAACTAATTTTTTATTATTTTTTTTAAATTAAAAAACTTATAAAACTTAAATTAAATAATAAAACATTACATAAAACTAAACATTACATAAAAAACTTAAACATTACATAAAAACTTAAATATCATAAAACTTAAACATTACATAAAAACTTAAATATCATAAAACTTAAACATTACATAAAAACACAAACTACTGATTATTCCATAGATGTTCCACAAGGTATTGTCGAAGGTC
>BQNB010164592.1:3146-14316 GCA_026074375.1 Tanacetum coccineum
TGTGTTGGAGAGGTGGTTGTTGGTTGTTCCATTTTTCACATTCCATCTTAATAAACTTCATTCATTTTCCATCCATTCTCTCTCTCTAACATCACAACCCACATCTCACTCTTGTTCTTTTTAGATCATTAGATTACATGTTTCTTCAATTGGTATCGATAGAAATTAGAAAGAATGTTCAAACCCTTAAACCTTTTAACCTAATTTACCTTTTTAGACATGTTACTCCTTAGCTTTAGTGGTGGAGATGTGTATCCTTGCCAATCTTATGATAGAATACCTGACCACATAGATTAGTTGAGTGATTTGAGTGAATTCATTTTCCTACTTCGTGAGGTGTTTGGTTGTGTGCTAGTGATTGAACAAAAAATTGCTTAAAGTAAAAATCCAAAACTCAGGTTGGGATACATTTTCATAAGTTTTCTAAGATCTACTTGAGGACAAGTAGGATTCAAGTGGGGGAATATTTGATGACATCAAATAACGTCTATTTTATAACATCATTTATTCCGTCTTTTATTGCTCGTTTTACATTATTTATGAATGAATTGGTACTTAATTGTTTATATTAGTTATTTGCCGTAAATATCGAGCAATTGGTGAAGATTAACTAAAAGGCACGCATTATGGAGCATAAACGAAGAGTTCTAGAAAGTCTACTAATTCTGACAACCTATACAGCGTATCATTCTAGAAGTATACGCCGTATCTAAGACTTTGATGAACAAAAAGACCATTGCCTGACTTTAAAGAATACGCCGTATCCACATCAACGATGCGCCGTATATAATACTTTGGTAAACGAAGAAGAACCAACTAGATTTACATCAATACGCCATATCCATCAAGAAGATATGGCATATCCGTGCCCTAACTTCACAAAGACATCCATGACAAGAAGACTCAATACGCCATATCCAGAAGCTTTCATACGCCATAGTGAGAGGTGGTTGATGAATATTTTAGAATATTATAATCGTAGAGCCTACACTAAATACCCCAATACGCCGTATCCCACATCGGTCAATACGACGTATCGAACCTTTTCCAGACTCTATAAATACAAAACCCTAAACTCAATTTTAGATATGCTTTAACCACCAAGTTTGATTTTCAGAAGACAAAAGAAGCCAAAAAGGTCCTGCAAGAGCACTCTAATCCATAGGAAACCCTTGTAAATTCTTATACTCTTAATATATGTTTGATTTTTGGTATCATTCATTAACTTGGTTAGGTTACCTTAATTGTTCGTCTATTTAACCGGTATTCTTTATAATGGCTATTGGCTAATACCCTTAGGTATTAGCCATGTTTATGATAATTTAATGTTTGGTTTATGTTTATTCTGATTGCATCTTGAAAATTATGTGTTGTCTTATGTTTATCAATTATGTGCTTAAGTATACGACCTATCATTCAACTAGGTTTAGAAAGCGGACCAAGTGGACTTGATATCGGGCAAACTCTCCATATTGCGTTTTATATAATTAGAGTAATAGGATCATAAGCAACGTGTTGTCTTTACTCTTGGTTTAGTGAACAAGTTAGAATAGTAGGTGACCTAGGATCAACAAGTGACGTTCTGATTCCTTGAGTAAAGATTTGGACAAGTGGACTAATAGTATATAAAGAGCTGTTAAGCAGTAAGTTAGTATGTCTCGTTGAGCTAGGATTCGATAAGATCATCATTATTGTCTCCTAAGATAGATTATAAATAACCGCGAAGAGGTTTATGCAGATTTTGTTAATTGTGACAAAATTGCCAAGTCTAGGTCTTAGGAAGAAGTACCGCCTAAGTCTAGGAATGATATATCAACAATGAAACAGGAAAATCATTGCACTTATAAATTAAAACCTGCATTTTATTAGATTAGATATGGTTAATATGTTTTCCTTACATTAGGCTTGTCCGCTCCTTTATCTTTGGTCTTTTAACTTGTGTGTGTTAATTATCATCAAAACCTTATGAAAACCTCCCTTTTTTGCATTAGTTTAGGATTAACTTAGGTTTAACATAGAATAGAATAAATTAGGACTAACATAAATAACTAAAATATTGATAGATTTAAGTATTAACGATCTCGCTCTTAGTGATCGACACCCTACTTACCAACGAATCTACAACTGATCGGGCACACTGCCCGTTAGTGTTGTTCTAGGCATAGTCGGCAAAATATAAATAGTAAAACTTGATAACAAATAACACCTACGCACATGACACATTAGTCATTCAATTAAGATAGTATTGTTCTGCAATTATCCCTTGTAATTCTTTGCTTCATTATATAAAAGAATTATAAATGATTCGAATGGTGTTATTATGTAAAATGAGTCTTGTGAAAAACTTTCTTTAAACTTCTTAACACATACTCAATATTTACCCAAATAGCGAGACCAACAATATGCAGGAATCATAATCATTAGGAAGTACTATAACATGACGACGATGGGTGATATATGCTAGTTTCTTTGGTATTTTATTAGTCTATTTAAAATGGGTGGTATTGTTACTACCCTATTATCCTTCCTACCCTCTCTTATTCCTCACTTTATTAATTGGGGTGAGCATGAGGCGGTTTAGGGCCGATTTTGGTTAAAATCAAACCCCGAACCAAAAATTTTAGTTTTTGAGAATTGCAAACAGTTTTGTTTTGGTTTTTTCATTTCGGTTTTTCTCATTAGATTGGTTTAGGTTTGGATTCTTATTCGGTTTTTCTTTTTTATCTTTGCATTTAACGATAAATAAACTAGTTAGTTATTTACCATTATAACCCTTACCCTAGTTCATTATTATTTTGTTCTAATTTCAATCAATAAAATAACTAGCATGTTTCCCGTCAAATATAGAAATTATGTTTCCATACAACATTATTTAAACGAGATTTCATAACATCTGACAACCAAAAACTATCAAATTAAGTACGAAACAACAATAGAAAAATCTATAGAAATCTGAAATGCAAGTCTTAGTAAATTAAACAAGTTTTGCAAAAGTCCAAGAGATATACAAAATATTTAGCTAAAATAATTGAGTAGATAATATTATTATGAATAGGGTAATTTACGTTGTTGGTCCCTAAAGTTGGCTTCGTTTACCTGTTTAGTCCTCCGTGCCAGGGTTCTGCCGAAATGTTCCCCATGTTCGGGTTTTTGTTACGCGTTTGGTCAAAAGAGCTAATTGGTCGTTATTTTTGCCCTTTAGCTCACCCAACCGACTTGCACATGATAGGTATTTTGGTCATTTCGTCCAAACAAAAATTCACCATTTGTCCTTGACCAACTAACTGTCCTAGTTTAAAATAACACCCGTTAGTTGACCCTTTTTGTCTTTTTCCCATTACAAGATTGGTCCTTTATGTCTCAAACTGTCGTTTACCCTTTCCCACCTAATAAACACGAGCCAACTTGTCTTCCTAAGAACGAATTAGGCTTAGGGTTGAATTATGATCTTTTGCTTCCAGTCTTGGATGTTAGTTTAAGCCGTGGTTGCATTTAGTTCAGGCTAGTTATTACATTTTTAACTTTTAGGAGATTTTATGATCGTCTATTTCAACTTAGTTTTTGGTATTTAAGGGTTCATTATATCCAGTATTCATAAACGTTTCATACCCAAAAAAACACATCTTCGTTTCTTAGTAAAATAATGGCTCGTCTTGTGTGTCTTGCGAAACTAAGCGTGGTTGCTAATTCAAGGTTGGTGGTTGATGTGATGTTGGTTTATTTTGAGAGCGATACGGATAGGGATATGCAGTACGCAACATATTTAACCAAGTTATGGCAGGAGTTTGCAGATCATGTTAGTGAAAGGAATTTGTTTATAGGTGAACTAGAAGTTTTAAGTGGACAGTTTATGGCGTCCAATAGTGTGGAGTTTCTTAAAAAGCTTGAGCGGTGTGACGAGTTGAAGATGATGGGATTGGTGAAGTTGATTGCCTCAATGCATATTCAGGTGATCAATAAGAACTCTTTTGTTATGATGATGCGGATTCTGTGAAATGGTTATGGTCGGGGGAGTGGGCATATAGATTTTTGTGTGTTTTAGGTTTAGATCTTAGCTTGAGCTGGTGATGACGAGTTAAAGAATGCTGGAAATGGTAAAGCGATTAGCCTCAATGCATATTCAATGGCTGACTCATAAGAACTCTTATTGCGTTATGCGATGAATGGCCGGATATCTGTCGAACATGGACAAAATGGTCGAGGGAGTGGGCATAATATATTATTTGGCGATGTGTTAGGTTTTAAAGATCTTACTGGTTTGCTTAGGTAATCTTGAGCGATAATATAAAGCAGGTCTGTAATCGTTTTAGTGTGATTACGTTAGTTATTCTATTAGTTTTTTTTTACCCTCAGAACATATGAAGTAAGATGAGTTAGAGCGTGATTTGTTGATGCCTTGTTTGTTACAACTACTTACCCATGGTTCACGTTGGCATTTAAATGTCCACTTTTAGTCCAAATTAACCAAACACCAATGGTTAGGTTACAATCAACAATAATTGCATCTAGATAACCACTTAATGACCAAATAAGTCAAAACCAATCTCTGTTAAGAAACTTACTTTAATTGACAAGGTTGCAAAAATCGCTAGGCGCTCGTTGGGCGGCCAAGTACCGCCTAGCAATTAATCGGTTAGGCGGGGATTAATCGGGGATTATCAGATTGGACTTTTTATATATTAAATTATAAAAATTTGAAAATATATGCTCGATTTTCCTGATTTTTGTCTGATTTAGCCGATTTATCCCCGATAAGGTCGATTTCTATCAGTAAAACAGTCTGATTTATGCCCGATTTGACCGAATTTTATTTGATTAATAGGTATATTGATCGATATTTGACCAAACTGATTAATAAGGTAGATTAAACACTCCTCCCCACCTTAACAATATTTATAATATACTCATATGTAGACATTACACACTCCTCCCCACCTTCTCGAATATCAACTATTTTACAAAGCTTAACCGCTTGAACAATACCTGCAGGACCTAATATTATCCTAACCGGCTTCTTAGCATAATTATCAACTTGATGTTTTTGAGATGAAACTAAGGTTTGGGTGGTGTGGTTGTGTTAGGGAGTATGTGGCGGTTGTTGCAGGGACGGAGGATGAAAGTTAGTCGGAGATCAAAATCGTCTTTATGGATTGTTCTCATTCTTGATTTTAGTGAATTCTTTCAAGATTGATTTAGTTTGATAAAATATTACAAAAGTATTAAATAGGGTATAGGATTACTCCCATTTAGTCACTTGTATTGTTTTCCATCTAGTCACTTGTACTATTCTACAAATAGAATAAGGTAAACTATGAATTTAGTCCCTCAAGTTTATGGGTTTTAACAATATTACTAAACCTTCTATTTTGAGTCATTTCTTGTTTTCCCTCCCACATTACTACATTCATTCACATAACTAGACGAGAACCTAAGAGAACATCCCATTAAATTTTGATCAAAATAGTTACATTTTCACTATTATCCCTAAAATTATGAAAATAATGACGAAAACCATAACATCTTTACATGGATGATAATGAAACTCATTGTTCGCCAAGTAAAGTATGTTTATTAGACTCTGATAATGAGTTGCTGGCACCAACACCATGGTATAATGATGCCAATAATGAAAAAAGGGCAAAGAGGTTTAGAGAATAATTTGAATTCAAAAAACTCTTGTTTGAGATTGACAGTGAGTTTGAAATTAACCTTAAGTTAGAGAATGGCACTGAGATAATGTGAAAAAAGGTGTCATTAGATAACAACATAGAGAAACTAATTCATGATCTTTTAGAGTTGCTAAGTGAAGCAGTGGAATAGGAGATGCATGATTGATGACATCAAATAACGTTACTTTTATAGCATCATTTATCCCATGTAAATAACCCATTTTGTATAATTATTGCAAGAAATTTTACTTAATCATTTGTATTTGAGAGTTGCAGTAATTATGGAGTACTTGGTGAAGATTGGCAAAAAGGTACGCATTTTGGAGCTTAAATGAAGACATTTGAAGATATTGGCCCTGACATCCTATATGTCGTATCCATCAAGGAAGATACGGTGTATCTGTGCCTGCACTTCACAAAAGACCACGAAGGAATAAAGATCAATATGATGTATCCAGAAGGAGTCTATACGCCGTATTCAATTTAAAGTAATAAAATATTCTAGAAGATATCAAACGTGGTCCCTACTCTAAGAAACCCCTGATACGCCGTATCTAAGACTTTCGATACATCGTATCGACCAAATTCCAGACCTTATAAATAGAAAACCTAAAAACGGGTTTTCAGTGTGCTTGATCATATTTTTGATACCTTAACCATAAAAGTCAATTTTTAGAAGAGCAAAAGAGGTCAAGCAAAGCTACTCATTCCATAGGAAACACTTTGTAATCTCCTATACTCTAGTAATCGTTTGATTGTTGGTATCATTTGTTTAACTCAGTTAGTTTACCATGGTTGGATTATTACTTTTGTATTTATTATGACGTTTGAGGGCTAATACCCTTGGGTATTAGCCATTATTATGAATATTTGAATATTTGGTTTGTTTATATCGAATGCTTAATTTATCGTTGATTGCTTGTTTATGTTTATCAATTTTGTACTTGTTTACATGCTTTTATATGCGACCTATCATTCAACTGGGTCTAGTGATACGGACCAAGTTAGCTGGATGCCAGGATGGCTCTCTATATAGTGATGTATATATCTAGACCAATAGGATCACAAATAATGACCTATCTTCGCCTTTAGATTAGTGAGCTTAGTTGGACCGGCAGGTGACCCTTGGGATCAATGAGTACGTTCTTAATCAATTGGTAAAGACTTGGCCAGTGGACTACTAGTATATAAATTACCATTAAGCAGTAAGTGGGTAAAGTCTCCATGAGCTAGGGTTTAACAAGATCACCATTACTTTAACCCCTAAGATAGATTATAATAAGCAAATAAGATGCTTTATGCGGACGCGTTTAATTGTGACAGAATTCTACGTGTCTAGGTCTTAGGAAGAAGTAATGCCTAAGTCTTAAGAATGATATGTCGCCTTGAGATAAGTATTCATTGCACTAAATAAACAAACTAACGTTCTAATTAGATTAATCATTGATTAATATAATTTTCTTATATTTAGCTAGATTGCTCTTCTATCTTTTGTTTGTTTGATTGCGTGTGTTATTGTGTCTTAAGTAGATCTAAGTCACCACAAACCTGTGCCAGTCTCTCAGGTTGAAACCCCTCCTTTTATCCGTTAGAATTAGGATTAACATAGGTTTAGCATAGGTTTAACATAGAATAGAATTAACTTAGTTTAGTTAACCAAAATATTGATAAAACAAAAGATTAGTTCTCGCTCTTAGTGATCGACACCCTAATTACCATGAAACTTCATCTGACCAGGTACATTGCCCATTAAAGTGTTGTTTTAGGAAAAGTTGGCAAAATATAAATTTAAAACTGGAACTATCATAAAATACACCTACACGACGATACAATCATGTTTTTAGAGCCGTTACCGGGGAGTGAAATTTTAATCTTTTTTTTTTATATTTTGGTTATTAACATTAGATTAGATCTAACCCCTAGGATTAGTGTAGTTTAATTGTTTGTGTGTTTAATTGTTTTCCATACACTGTTCTAGTCGATAACCTGATATGGCGTATCCACTTTCATTGGATACGACGTATCTAAATTTCTTATCCAATACAGCTTATCCATTCAATAGATTGATACGGTGTATTCAGAACCATTAGATATGGCGTATCAACCATATGATATAGTAACAGAACTGGTTTTTCGTATTCAATTTCTGTATATTTATGTTTTATTTCTTTCGAGCCTATCCTACTGATTGTTTATCCTTTGTTTCAGGTAGTGCATGATAAGGAGTTCAACAAATGAACTATTGACGCCTTTTAAGGAGCCAGAACGAGAATTCTGATCATCTAGGAAGCTTTTCAAGACATTAAGTCTTGACGAATCAATATCCCTAGAATATAATCTATTTTCTGATCTAGAAGAGAATTCTAAGGAAGAAGTTGCAAAAACAATGGCAGAAACCATGGAACAATACATGAGCAAAACCCGAGCTGACTATGGATTGGGCATTGCTAGGCCTAAAATCGATGACAAAGATTACTTTGAACTAAAAGGCCAATTTATTAAGGAGCTACGAGACAACACCTTCAACGGTTCGGATCATGAAGACGCGAACGAACACA
Source organism: Tanacetum coccineum (assembly GCA_026074375.1). NCBI lineage: Eukaryota > Viridiplantae > Streptophyta > Magnoliopsida > Asterales > Asteraceae > Tanacetum > Tanacetum coccineum. The sequence continues at coordinate 11,374 of BQNB010164592.1, forward strand.
TTGAGAAAGTTCTAGAGATTGTTGACTTATTTCATGTTCCTAATATTACTAACGATCAAAGAATGCTTCGAGTCTTCCCTATGTCTCTAACTGGAGCCACGATTCGTTGGCTAAGGAACAAACCATATGGTTCGATTAAAATGTAGGAAGATCTAAAGACAAAGTTTCTAAGCAAATATTGCCCACTTGCTCAAACTACAAAGAAAATGGAGGAGATCAACAACTTTCAGCAAGAACCCGACGAAACCCTTTACCAAGTATGGGAGAGATTTAAAGAACTCTTAATGAAGTGTCCTCAACACTATTTAACCGAGATGTAGGAGGTGATCTTGTTTTACAATCGATTGGATGTTCAAACTCGACAAATTCTTGATTTAAAAGGTGCCATACCAACTAAGACAGTTGTCGATGCAAAAGTAGCCATCCAAGAAATGACTGAATATTCTCAAAAATGGTACAATGGAATATCTAGGACAAGAATACTAAAACTTCTGACGGATTGGCTGCAATTCAAGTACAACTCAACAATCTTGGAAGAGAAATCAAGAAAGTGAATGAAAAAGTTTATGATTCCCAAGTGGGATGTGAACAATGTAAAAGACCCCGCTACACCAAAGATTGTCCACTTAAATAAGAAGGTAAGACCCTTGAAAAAGCCTATTATATTCAGTTTGGTGCACCCTTCCAACAAGGAGGGCAATATAGAGCAGCAGCTCTGGGATTCTACGAAAGAAACAATGCGAATCCTTCATATCAAGAACGAAGACAATCAATGGAAGAATCACTAAGCAAATTTATGAGTGAATCAGCAAAGAGACATGAAGAAAACTCCAACTTAATTAAGGAAATTCGAGCTTCCACTGACACTGTCATCAGGAACCAATGAGCTTCGATTAAAACTTTAGAGATTTAAATCGGGCAAATGAGCAAGGTACTACAGGAAAGAGGATTTGGAAGTCTACCTAGCTCTACTGAAACAAACCCGAGAGATCATGTAATATCAATCTCGACCACTGTTGAAGCTGATATGACACCAATACGCCATATCAGATCTTCCCAATACGCCGTATCTGCCCAACAGAACAGTAAGCTAATATTCGAGTCAAAAGACCCAGGATAAGAAGAAGGGATCGTATGGACCGCAATTCTTGGAAGCTAACTTATATGAAGCTTCACATATCAATAATTCCATACCCTGAAAGGAAAAAGAACCAGGAAGTTTCACTTTACCTTGCTATATTAATAATGTTTGCTTTGATAATGCCCTTGCTGACTAAGCTAGTGTAAGTTTCATGCCTCTCTCGACCTACCTTAACTTAGGTTTAGGCGACTTAGCTCACACTAAGTTGACGGTTGAATTAGCAGATAGGACATGATATCATCCAAAGGGAATAGACTGAAAATGTCTAGTTAGGGATTAGTAAGTTTATAAGTTTATTTTCTCTGTAGACTTCATAATACTAGATATGCCCGAGGATGTCAAAGTGCCCTTGATCCTCGGAAGACCATTTTTGTCTACCACCCACGCTAAGATTGATGTGTTCAAAAGAAAGATTACTTTGAGGGTAGGGGATGAGAAAATTATTTTTAAAAGTATGAAACATGCTAGTAGTTTGATTAAGAGTGTATACATGTTAGGTTTAAGAGAACGTATGTAACTTGATTTAGAAGCTAGGCTAATAGGAGAGACTTTGGTGTTAAATAGATCATTAGATCCTTTATATGGAGATTACATCAAATAAAATGATCTTAATGTACCATTAGAACTTAGGAGAGATCATGTTGATGATTTTATACCCACCATTGAGGAAGGTGAGGTAATTGATGAGCCCATGATTGACATAATCAAGACTAGGAATAATGAAAGTTTTGACGAGTGTTGGAAATTATGCATTCCTGACTTAGTACCGTTAGTTATATTAGTTAGTACCGCTAGTTGTAATTTGTACTAACAGTACAAAATGTTAGTACTGATTAGATAGTTAGTACTGTTAGTATAAAATCGTTAGTACCGTTTATGAGATATGCATGAGATATCTTAGGAAAGGATATGCATGATCTTTATACGTGTTTTGTAAATCCTAATAGGGTTTCCTTAGTCTATAAAAGGAACCATAGACATAGTTAGTAGATATAGTTCTACACAGATCAATAGAGATCTATTAGCAATCATAGTCGTTGTAATCTGTAACCTAGGCAGATTCAAGTGATAATATAAAGTTATTTTGTAATTCTTAATATTGTTCTTCTTAGCATTATTGATTAGTTTCTGCATAATCAATTGTGTTCAAATCAGTGTTTCATTATTGCTGCTTTAGAATTATCTAAGGGAACAAACCCTTTACAAGCTAAAGGTTAAGATCTATTCAGTAAACGATCCAACAAGTGGTATCAGAGCTTGTGTGGAAACTCTGAATAAAAAGAACTCAATTGTAAGATGGCAGAACAAGACATTCCTCCACCCACTATCACAGCAATGAAGATCCCTATTATCAGGAAGGGAGAATATGATATTTGGAGCATGAGAATGCGACAATATATCTGTCACACGGACCATAATCTATGGGATGTTATTGTCAATGGAGATCTAGAAGAAGAGCCTGCACCAACTAGAAGGAGATTAATCTGGTCCTTCTGCTCCTCCTGCTCCTAAGACTGCCAAACAACTGGCTGCCAAAAGGAATCAGGAAAGAGTTATGAGCCCATATTTAAGTATCCGTTGTATATTAAAAAAAAACCTTTTTAACCGCTTTTTTACCTATAAATATCAACTATTTCACCTATTTTATACACAACTTTTAAATACCCATTACCATCTTTCATTTTCTCACACAACATAAAACTATCTCAAATAACATTCATTTTCACACACACGCACGCACACACGCCCACACACACACACACACACACACACACCCCCCCCCACCCCCTCCCCCACCCCCA
>BQNB010164593.1:0-14316 GCA_026074375.1 Tanacetum coccineum
ATAATATACAGAAACATAGTTTAGGACGGTAAGTTTAGCCCAAATAAAAAAATATGGCATATATCGGTGAAACTGTAGTATTAAAAGCGTCTCATGGATAGGAGTTATATGAATAGCACAAAAACCCTACCACTAAAAAATTCCACCCTCGAAATGTGAGGTTCGCCCCTAGATCTTTAGGAATAAAAACATTCATCTTTAATGCTTATGAGAGTGTACCAGTAGTATATTAGATTCTATAACTTGCTTTAGCGATGCATCTTGAGACTGCTAGTGAGATCACATTTATGTGATTAGGATTTGCTAAGTGATAAAAGGCATTAGGATAACCTTTGTTTTTAGCCTGCGTTTGTTATAATTATGTTGATCTCCTTGGTCATATAACTACCCCCACACCTTTGCTTATCACTCATTTTTAGTGCAAGATACCCCTAATATATCCCTCTGAGCCTATCCTTTTCGCGATTCTCATAATTTTCCGCTAGATTTCAGATTATTAATAAAGAGCATTGTTTACACCCCACTAAAATGTTACACCCAAATCGCCTTAGCCCTCCTTGTATGTACTAATTTTTAGTACATTATTGTTATCATAATTATGTAACCCTAGTTAATTGTTTGCTTGATTACATGGTTGCTAAGTCGAGTTATTTGTAGTGTATACAGTTTTGAGACGATTGGGAATCATGGTAGTTTTATTTTATGGAGAAATGGGGGAAGAAAGTTAATTTATTACCTCATATGTGCTTAATATACTCCATGTTCATTGATCCTTCTAATTCAGGTCATTAGTTAGTTTATTATTGAGTTATTTAAAAAAACTCAAGTATTGGGATGTCAATATAAATCCCGAGTCATGTATATATTTATTTTCAACATATGGCAAGGCAAAAGTGTATAAAAAAACAAAAAAGAAAAAAGAAAGAAAAAAATAGAAAAACTGAATAAAGCAAAAAAAATGATAGAATATACAGACTGCCATCCTGCTTTTGTTAAGTCAAGAAAAAGTCTAGAAAGGAAAAGAAGGTCTGATGTAGAGTTTTATACACTTATTAGAGTTTTGTTGAGTCTTTGCTTAGCAATGCCTTATTACATGTAATATTGTGAATGATTAACTTGTCACCAGTAAAATTATCCCCCATTATCCCTAACCGTGTTTCCTTTATCCTACACCTATTGTTACAACCCTTTAAAAGACCTTTATGATAGTAATTCTTAGGTGCTTACGCCAAAGCGGTGGAGGTTTTGATCATTTATCAAGCTTATGGTTATCTATATGCTATTTCAGGTACTAAGTGTTTATTTTCCCGTTTCCTATATTGTTATAATTCATTATACACCCAAGAGAAAGAGAGAATCCAAACACTTATGTGAGGTGCTAGTATATGATTTTCGTGCTTTTAATTACAAGGTTGATCCGATTGTGCCATAAACTATCTTTACTTAGTAGGTTAGATTATCCTGACTTTGTTATTTACTAGGTAAAAAAGCTCACTTGCTTAAGGACAAGCAAATCCCAAGTGTAGGGGTATTTGATGAGGTGTCTTTTTATACACTTTTTTGGGGCCATTTAACCCTTAAAATCATGCAAATACGCTCTATTATTGCACTAAATCCTTTTTTGTGTAATTAGCATTTTGGAAGCACTTGAAAGAAAAGCACGTGACTTGGGCTTGATTCAGGAAAAAACTAGACAAAAACACAACTTCTCAAGCTAGCGACTCCCATCCTGAAGCCTTCACCAAATATGGCTAGAAAGTGGATTTTTGGACGCAAAGTGTGACTTCTTAGTGTGTGGAGACGGCGTAACAGGAAGTGGTTGCGGCCGTCACATTTTCATAGCGATGGCCTCACAAGATGAAGCGACGACGTCAAGATTAGCCGACAGAAGAAACCCTAAAGTGAATCAACGTGCTGACGGCGTCACAAAGCCCTAACGACGCCGTCAAAGCCCGGATTTTATAAATACAGCCTCTTTGTTCTCATAATTCGTATGGAAAACTTGAGAGAACTTTTAGTGTAGTCACTTTGGATGATTTTTAGAGTTTTCTAACCCTCTTGTACTTACATACTCACATGTTTAAGTGAAGTGAAGTCTTTCCATCCAATTAATCATTTAATATGTCTATGTGTTGTTTGATTATATGTTGTTTTTTGCTTTCTATTAACATGCTAGGCTAAATTAATTAGTGTTTGCTTATGATTGTATGAAACCTTGTTGTGACCTTTAACTTTATTGCTTCTTGTTAGTGGTGTGCGAGTTAGGCTCTGGAAAACTAGCTATAAGATATTACATTAGCATAGACGTCTAGGTAAATGTGATTAGGTTAGATGAAGCCTTCAATTAGTTCTTCATAACTAAATTGTTTCTGGGTAGATTCCTTCTTAAGTATTTATTACGCGTGATTTATTATTGGGTATGTGAGGTGCATTTCAGGAGCCCTTACCTAGGTAGTCACGTAGACGCGTTTCTCACCAACTCGAAATAGGAAAAAGGGAATACTTACACATTACACTAACAAGGGTGACGGGCAATAAGTTAGAGAGATCAACTAGGGAGTAGTGCATGATTAAGTAAGCACATTTGTTTACCTATACGAGTTTCCCACCAATTTACATTTCTTGCATTTAGGAGTAGTTAGTAGTTTAATCAAAACCCTCTTCAAAAACCGAGATTTTAACTTGCTTTCATAAAACATAAAAATACAAAAATACTCTTCCCTCAACCTTTAGATCTTAGTGACATACAATTCGAACCTACCTAACTATACCCCTCGAGAACGTTCAATCCTCCGAGTCTTGCCTATAGACCCTATATTACACTGCAACGATTAGGTACACTGCCTAGGAGGATTGTAAAACTTCGGTGTTGCAATACGCCGCACATCCGTTTTTTTATTTCATACACACATATTATAGCTTATGAAATTGTATTCGATATGTTACAAGTGTTAATGGTAAAGAGTATTTTTTGTTTCCAAGGTTTTGTTAAATGCCATAAAATGTTTCGTGTGATTTCTGTTACAGATTTTATTTATTTTGTTGTTAATTTATGTTACTCATTTTGTACGAAAAAATGTTGTGAAAGTTACATACCAAAAATGATTTTATGCCTTTTGTATTATATCCAAAATTAATTTTATGTTTATGTAGCATGACTATTTTTTATTCATACATCTCTTAAATATATAATAATACTGTAATAAACAACTTTATTTAACATATCATTTATTCACGTAGTCAACAATCGATCGCTTATATAAATATATTTATTTTCATAATAAATTAAAAACGATTATTTCCTGGGTTTTCATTTAACCCCGTAAAGTCACAGGTCAATGAACTAATCTATATATGTCATGCAACTTGACAAGAGTATGATATGGTATCATGGTCGTAAACTTTACAATCACATCATTGTAAAATTTGAATGAATCGTAATAAACAATTTGATACCCCGTTTATTATTTATCAAAATACACATCCTGATATGTTCTAACAAGTATGTGTAGAATATCTAGAACTCGACATTTATAAAAACATATAAAACTTAACAAACTTTATTGTACTGTCGTGATTTATAAACACCTTTTCGGATGGTCAGGATTGATCAAAATAAATAAGATGAACCATGTTATTTTAGTGAGAGAAAGTAGAGAGAGGGTGGAGAACAAGGAAATATTAGATTGATAGAAAAAAATACAATGAACATCCACACCCCTCATGGAGAGTCATGAGGGGTATATATATGCCTAATACCAAGCTATCTATCCCTCGTTTTCAATAATAGTCCCTGCGTATAGCAGTTGGTCTATAGCTAGTCCAATTCACGTGTAAGACGCCAGCTTTATAAAATAGTAAGGCTAACAATCTCCCTCCAAGATGGTGTTACACGTGAATTGGTTATAATGTTTCCTACAAGCATAAATAAAGTAAAATGATAAGAATGAAGTCCAGTATTCCTTGAGATTGTCTTCAATGAGCTTGATCTTCTTGAATACTCCAGCTTTATTTCTTCAGCTTACAGACGAACACATTGTAATATACTGCCGAGGATGACTTAGAAGTTTTCTCTATCGATGATCTCGGTCTTGATTGCATTTCTGCTCATAACTTCTTGACATGTCTTTATAAACTTTCTTCATACACTTTTGGTCATCTCGATTTTTTTGAATCAACTGCATGTCTTGAAAAAGCTTCATTTTCTTGCACTTCTGGTCATGTTGAAGTCTTCTGAATATGCTTCTCATTTGTCATCCTTAAAATTCTCTCATCCGAATACTTCGGCTTTGATATGAATTATGCTCTGAACTTCTTGTACAATATCTAGTTGAGTTTTTACTCCGTTCCAACTAGTAGGCTATTTTTCTTCAGCTCCCTCCCAAACAGACACCCCTAAGACTGATAAGAATTAATACACTAGTCTGCTCAAAGACCTTCTTTCTCATTTAGAATACTCTGTGGGAAAGGATGATATCATCAACATCGTCTCACATAGGAAGCATCCTAGTCTTGTTAATTTTAGCCCAAAGTACACCAATAGTACAAAATTCCTCAAAAAACAAAAGTCAAAATGGTAACACCAAATTAACAATTTGAAGCACTAATCATCTCTTCGGACTAACCTCCGGCATATATTATAACGCCCGATCATGTGAACTTGTTGTGCGTCCTTGATGTACACATTTCTCCCTCCATGATGATGACAATCTAAAGGAATCATCATACATATGTGTACATCTTATACCAACTAGAATTGCTTACTTAGCATCATAACCCGCGATTGCATAAGCAATACTCTGTGAGAAGATGTCAGAAAATACTCTCTTTACAAATATCTCTTGATCAACCCAATCCAAATCCCCTTATCTATTCTGTCGGCTAATAGTGATGACCACATATGAATATAACCTAATAAACCGAACCCGAGAATGAAGCAAAAAACCCAACGAATAACTTCAATCCTAACTGAGTAACCCCGTAGTCATTAAATTCAATAATAGCCATTAAGAGTAAAAGTGAATCATGACAAGGATCTTTTAAGTGTAAAGTATTGTGTTTGTTGTGTTGTTGTTCGTGATTTTGATGTGTTGATTGTTAACGGATATCCGACCCAATAAATATTATACCATCACCATAACCCGTCCAAGTAATGAAACCTGGTCTGCTACACATTACCCTTAATGATGTTGTTTTAATACCCGACTCAATCCAATAACACTACCATAGCCCAATTAACAAAAAGATTTGGCCCACTTTGTAACACAACCCAAGTCCATCACCAATTATACTCGGCCCACATAAAAACCAAGTTTTGGCCTAAGTTTTATTAACAACCCGGCCTGCTATGAACCCACCAGCCCAAACCCATCTTGTTATACTCGAATGATCAAATATAAATTACATACCCTATTATTTCTCTCATAACCTAACCTTAATCACCATTATCATTCTATCTGCCCCCATCATCTCCTTTTTCTCTCTCGATGATCAGTCACAAAATCATCTCATCAAACTCCTTTATCACTTCTCCATTAACACACCACAACAATCTTCAAACATTTGTTTATATCAAAACAAATCACATCCGTACACCCCTTAATTGATTCTGTAATAATCGATGAAGAACATAGAAGACTTGCGGCTTCAAGATCCTATGGAGGGTCTCGGGTAGGTTCATTGATTGTTTTTGTTTCTTAAATGAAATTAAGATGGAGTGTAACATATTTGTTATACCTTAATCTTTATATTCGGATAAAAAAGATAAGTTCAACTTATCACAGATCAATGATGATGTCTCTTTCGTGTGTTTGATCTTTTAAGGTCATATTTTGAATGTAACACACGAACGAAAATAGGCTGAGATCTTGTTGTGTTTATGTTTTGAGTCATGGAGATGATGTAGGATTTGTTTTTGGTATGTGACGATAGGTTTAGGTTGTTTGTTGGATTTGATGATGAGGCATGTTGTTGTAGTTGATGTTGATTGTTGTGGTTTTGATTGATTTTGTCTTTCTTTTGGTTTTGAGATTCTTCCTTCATCCGTTCTTTTTCTTTAACCAACTCAGTTGAGTTGACTCGGTAAACTCGGTAAATACCGAGCTGATTCAATCTAGTTGTGGTCTTCTTAATTCGTGGGATGGATTTGTATTTCGCGGAGCAAGGAATAACAAAGCCTGGCTATTCCGCGGGAATTCAGAGATAAACTGCCGGATTTTTGAAGATATTCCACGGGTACACAAAGTTATTCCTCTGGTTGAAAACAAACCTGCATTCCGCGGGTTGAGAAAACCTGTTTTCGCTTGTTCACAACTATATTCCGCGGGTTATGAAAACCTGTGTTCCGCTGGATTACAACGGTATTCCGCGGATAAGACAACATGTATTCCGCCTGATCACAACGGCATTCTACGGGTTTTACGCGAGATTGAAGGTGGTAAACTGCAGGATTTAACCTTTTTTGTACCTGTCCTTTTTTATTCTGGCCATTTAAACCGCGGTATTCATAAGTTGAATGAGCCCAGCAAATCAAGACCAATAATCCAATAAGCCATGAGATATAAGCTGTTTACCCAATAAGCTGTGAATATGTAAAAAGTTTCAATGTTTTCCTTTGATAACCCTGAAAACTGATGAGACACTAGAAAAATTTGCCGAGGCCTAAAAGACTGATAAATAAGCCGAAATAAACAACCAATAAGCCCGAGTGTCCTTTTGGTATACAATAAAATTGATGTGACACTAGGACAAAAACTGGACTTTTATCACAAACACATAACAAAGATATATGACGTGGCTATTTTCCCAAAATAAGCTGAAAATCAACCAAGAACACGAAACAACACACACATAATACAAAACACCCTCGATTAACTCTGATTCCAATTGTCGTGATTAATAAACACCTTTTCGGGGGGTCAGGATTGATCAAAATAAATAAGATGAACCATGTTGTTTTAGTGAGAGAAATTAGATAGAGGGTGGAGAACAAGGAAATATTAGATTGATAGGAAAAATACAATGAACATTCACACCCTTCATGGAGAGTCATGAGGGGTATATATATGCCTAATACCAAGCTATATATCCCTTATTTACAATAATAGTCTCTGCGTATAGCAGTTGGTCTATAGCTAGTCTAATTCATGTGTAAGACGCCAGCTTCAGAAAATAGTAAGGCTAACATGTACATGTTATTTTTATAGGACTTAGCGTACAATGTATGATCATGTAAACTATGCAAAATAACGAGGGGGGGAGGGGTGTTCATCTCCAACTCATAAGAGCAATTTATGTAATGCTAATTAATCAATTTAGTAAAAATATGTTTTTGTTTTTTTCTCTTTTATCTTTGTTTGTCTTTCGGAACTCTTCTATCGTGTAGAATTTATGAACTACGTTTATGTGTTTATAAATGAATTTACAAAATATTCATAATCGTTTTTAAAGGACTCGTTCTATGAACTCGTTGTAGTTGTTTCATTGTCAATATTTTGTTACAATCATGGGTCATGCTTAATTAGCACGGTTAAAAAACTTCACTAGTTACTTATTTGATATTGATACCTTTAAAGCTTTGAGTTTTGATTTGGAAAGTGTTTTTAAGCAAAATATAAGTATAGGTAAGTATTTTTAAGGAAGAGATGTTGAAGAAGAAGATAAATGAGAAGACTAAAATACCTGATTTGAGGGCATTTAATGATAGCTTAATAACGGTCGTTAGCTAAACGGATGAGGGGGTGTTTGGGATTGCTTATTGAAAATAGATTATGCGTTTTAAAAACGGATAATCAGATAATCAACGGTTACAAAACGTGATTCTGAAATATAGTGTTTGGATTAGCTTATATGGTTTGGTATCACAATAATCAAATAATTTGTTTTTTTGTGTTTGACAAGTCATATTATCTAAAAGTTAACATGTGAAATTACTAAAAAGGACCTCGGTATCATTTAAATTTTATAGCTTAGCTTTTATCTAACTATAAAAACTTGACATACAAATATATACATAACGTTATATAAACATTATCATTTTAACAATTATTTATGTATTATATAGGTAAAACTACAAGAAACCACAACACTTATCCCTTCTTCACTTTCATCCACGTACCCCATCTTCATTTCTTATCTCCATCCATCGTTATCTTCCATCACCACCTGCACCTCCATCCATAATCATCTTCTTTAAAACCTCAAAACAGAAAACGCGATTTCAAGATCTGTCAATTTGTTGATCTATAGATCTCCAAGTTCCATTGCATTAAAATCGATTACATAAAGAAAATAAAATCATGATCAGTGGGTAAGTTTTAAGTTCTAAGAAAGAAAACATAAAGGGTAATTTGGTACTTTTGCGTTTAGAGGTGAACTGCGTTTTGCAAAAGCAAGTGTGCACTTGCTTTTTCAAAATGACGTTTTGGTTGGTTCCAGACGCAAATAAGTGATTATGTATGCTTTCTAGCCAAACACTTGTAACTTGCTTATTGCGTTTTTGAAACGCAATAATCAGATAATCCACTCCAAAACGCACTCCTAAACACCCCCTGAATCATGGTTAAGAGACAACGGATATAATCATTTTAAGAAAATGACAAAAGACATGACTGTAACCACAAACACGAATTTTAATTTACTCCTATAACAATAATAAAAAAAGTAAATTAAAGAGTAGATTCGAAAAAACAAACAAGTCGCCGGTTGTTACTTAGATAAAAGTTTGTTAACAATTTATACATATACCCTAACATAAATTCGTCAAACTAAATGATCACTTTTTCCATGCACTAATTGTGCTTTTCATTAATTTTAAAAAGACATTATTTTACGTGTAAACAACTAAACATATAAAGGATAAAGAGGAAATTAAATAAATGGACGTATTTTAGAGGGTGTTTACGTAAAAGGATGTATTTAAACCGTAGTTGAGAATTTGGCCATTTTGGTGCGCAATCAACACAATTTGCGCATCAAAGTACACACTAGCGCACCAAATTCAAAATAAATTGTGTTGGAGCACCATATTTAATTTCTAAACAAATGAGATGTGGCCACGTCATATTTGGTGCGCAAAATATGAATATAACGCACCATAATATAAATATCATATACCAAAAAGCTTTTGAGCACCATATTTAATTTCTAAACCAATGATATGTGACCACGTCATATTTGGTGCGCAAAATATGTATATAGCGCACCATAATATAAATGACATATACCAAGTAGCTTTTGAGCACCATATTTAATTTCTAAACCAATGAGATGTGGTCACGTCATATTTGGTGCGCAAAGGGTACATTTTGTGCACCGAATATACTAAATGCCAAAAAAAAAAATCGGATTACGTTCAGATATTTAGATACGTTTCCTTATCCATTTGGGATTTCGTTGAGATTTTCTTATCTATTTGCGACATTTTCTCTATAAATTAAGAAATATAGTGAGTTAGTCTTCCACATTTGTAATTAAATATGAGCTATTCAAGAGGAAAATTTTCGTTATGTCTTCTTAGAGAAGACGAAAATAGAAACTTTTTTTTGCCAAAAACGATTAGGTATGATACTCTAAAAGATTATGTGGGTCAAAAAAACAAAGATTTTATACCGGTAAATGAGCTTGATCTTGAGCCATACTTTCAATAACAAAAAGAGACCAACAAAATACTCAATAACCGGGGACCAAACCACAACCAATTAGCACAACATACTCAACCTCACACCAAAAATAATGCACCAAAACATGAAAGCGACAAATCAATTTTAGAATTTAACTTTTATGGAACAAGTGAGCATTTTGGGGATGTTTCGCATGGTTAACACTTGACAGTTATTTTTTTATGGAACAAGTGAATGAGATGATAGTGAAAGAGGGAAAGCATATGGGTAAGTGGGGTATAGGTGAGGAAATTATGACTATTAATGATTTGGTGCACAAAATATGGAAATATCGCACCAAAGTGGGCTCTTGCGCACCAACTAGGCCCAATTGGTAAAAGAGTCTGAATTGAGTGTGAAATTGAAAACAGTTTATGTATTGGGAAGGTATTTGTAATTGGTTTAAGGATAAAAGTATATTCCTCTTCTATTGGTATAGTATATAAATATACAATAAAATAAAATAAGGTTTAATGTAACGAAACGCACACATAAACCAAGTCAAAAGTCATTTTTAAAAATCATCATCAAACAAAAAGTTCAAATGAAACATGCCTTTTTAACCGAGAGAACACTAAAATAAATCAAATACTATCACTAGAGATGCAAATCAATCTCATATGTCTTAACTTGAGCTATTTGAATCCTTTTTTAACATGATGGGCTAAATGGGTTCTCTTTTATTCTAATTGGGCTATTTGAACAACACAAAAGCTTTGGATTGAATAAGCGGGTATTTGGGCAGAGATGGAAAATATGTGATGGGTATTTTTTCCCCATTGGTTAAACTTGGATCTACTTTAATATTATACTTGGGTTTAGTTGGTTTTCATCCGTTTTATCTTTATACGTTTTTGTACGTTTTCTTACATTTTCAAATGTTTTTGTACATTTTTGGAGGATATTATACGTTTCGTCCGTTTTATACGTTTTCATCTGTTTTATGCGCTTTCATCCGTTTTCGTACGTTTTTTACGTTTTCGTCCGTTTTGGTACGTTTTTACGTTTTCGTACGTTTTTAACGTTTTCGTTCGTTTTCGCAAGTTTTTTTTACGTTTTCGTCTGTTTTGGTACGTTTTTTACGTTTTCATGCGTTTTCGTACGTTTTCATCTGTTTTCGTAAGTTTTGTACGTTTTCATCCGTTCTCGAATGTTTTCCTTTGTTTTTGTACGTTTTTGTCGTTTTTCAAACGTTTTGGTCCGCTTTTTTACGTTTGTATCTGTTTTTGTCTGTTTTATCCGTTTTCGTCCATTTTAATCCATTTTCGTCTGTTTTCGTACATTTTCATACATTTTTGTACGTTTTGGACCGTTTGTGTAGGTTTTGGTATGTTTTTATACGTTTTTCAATGCTTTTAGACGTTTGTATCCGGTTTTATCCATAATTGTCCTTCCAAAAACATCTAAAAATGTACACTTGGTACCAATTAATGTACAAAAAAATACACAAACGGAGAAAAAAAAACATGAAAACGTACAAAACGTAAAAAACATGCGAAAACATATGAAAAAGTGCAAAAACGCACAAAACGTACGAAAACATACAAAACGTATGAAATTGTACCAAAACATATGAGAACGTACAAAAACGTATGAAAACGTACAATACGTATAAAAACGTAGAAAAGCGTATGAAAACGTGCGTAAACGAGCAAAATCGTAGAAAAACGTGCGAGAATGTTGAGAAACATGCGAAAACATATAAAACGTACGACAACTTGCGAAAATGTTTGAAAACGTGCAAAAAAGTATGAAAACGTATGAAAACATGCAAAACATACAAAAACGTATAAAATGTATCGAAACGTATGAAAACGTACAATATGTATAAAAACGTAGAAAAGTGTGCGAAAACGTAAAAAAACGTGCGAAAACGTAGAGAAACATGCGAAAACGCATAAAATGTACGAAAACGTGTGAAAACAAACAAAAACGTAGAAAACGTGTGAACTCGTGGAAAACCTGCGAAGAGATTTTGTTAAGTGCGAACATGAACAAAAACGTTAGGAAAACTATGAATCGTATATAAAAATAGAAAAACATTTGCGGAAAAAGTTATAATAAGCGTAACGAAAACATATGAAATCTTGTCGCGGGAAGAAACGAACTAAACGTAGAGAAAAACGTTGCAAAACATAGAAAGAACAAAAAAACGTATATATTCTAAACGTTTGCGAAACGAACGAAAACGTTGAAAAACATGCCAAAACATAGAAAACCGTGCGAAAACGTAGAAAAATGTACGAAATTTTTCAAAAACCTAGAAAATGTACGAAAACGTGCGAGCACGTTCAAAAACGTAAAAAATGCGCAAAAACGTATGAGGACGTATAAACCAAAATTTTGGACCATTTCTCTGTTTGAACTGAGACCGTTCCACACGGGTCCATTTGGCCCGCGCTCGTTTGATCCGAATTTTAAAAACCGCCCGTTTGTCTCGTTACCCGAACCCGCCCAACCCGCCTATTTTGCCGCCTCTAACTATCACCATCCTAATATCATTTTGCGTCTTACAAAGTTTTGAGATATCAAATATAATTTAATAATAATAGCCTCGGTACAGTGTACAGATGGATAGATATGTGTTTATTATGTGCATGTAATTTAATTTTGTGTCAGTTGGAATAGTTAACTGGATCATTATACGTCTCCACTAAACGTATCATGAACAATCTGAAATTATTAAACCCACAATTGGTAATGATCAAAATAATAGTGATATTATATTTGATGATCCAAATGTGAAGGTTAATGATGGAAAAGTTGAACAAGATAACAATGCCCATGATCGAAGAGATTCTGCAATGAAATTATTTTCTAAAAATGTTCAAAAAGAGGCTGAAAACAAAAAATAATTACTAGAGAGGCTAATCAATGAAAGGTTGAGATAACCAAAGAGCTTGAGAAGTATAAGGAAAGGGTTCGGGATTTTAAAAGCAAAAATGAAAATAAAACTGATTTTCATAAAGAATATGTCGAGGCTAATAAATGAGCAAATAAGCTAGAAAATCAATTTTAAGCTCAATTTATTCAAGATGGAGATAAAATCAGGGCGTTAGATAGAGAACAAAGAGAGTTACAAATACATATTTCAAAAGAAATAAAACAATCTTTCCAACTCAAAAATGAATGTGCTTCTTTAAAAAATAAGTTTAATAAACAAGAGGATAAGTATCTCGATGATATTCTTAATTTAGAATAAAAAATAAAAAAGAATAAAAATATGATTGTCAAAATGAATAATTCAATTCGCGCTATTCATATGCTTGGACCAAAACCTAATTCCTTTTAAGATCCGAATTTGAAAAATGGTTTGGGTTACAAAAATCCTTGTACTCTCAAGAAAACAACTTCATTGAATCCTAAGTTGTATGATGCTTCATATCTTCATAATTCAAAATTGCATGTTCACGTTTGTGACACTGAGGAAATTCTTGAGGATGCAACTAAGAGGTAGTTAAAAATGAAAGGAAAACTGGACGAGCCAATTGCAATTGAGAAAAATTGAATTTTGTTCCGGTTAGTTATACTCAAATGAATAAACTTTATGAAACTTTTGTTCTAGAATTTGAATTCTCTCTTGAACGAAAATATTTTTTAGAAACTTCTACGTATAATGTAACTTTTGTCATTGAAAATGTGAGTAATTTGAGTTCACCTCATTTGGAAATGCCGAAACCAAGTGAACTTCAAATATGTTTTTAAAATCTAGAGGCATAAATTAAAAGTTTGAAAAAACTTATGGTTGCTAACACTTCTATAGGAGGTGTAGCATATATGGATCGAGAAGATTCAATTTTACAAATATTTTGTTATAAGGAGGTGAAACCGATTCTTGACTACTTGCATGTAATTTTTAAAGTTTTATAAAAGGAGTTTACAGAAGATGTACAAGAAATGATGAATGTTTTTGAGTCAATGGAAAGTGAACTTTGTGAAAAGCTAAAACGAAATGAGCTTTTGAATGATCGACTCTTGGAAGCAACACTCACTCATGATGTTGAAAAATATGTTTTGCTTCATTCTGAAACCATGAATGATAATTTGAATGTTGAGATTGAGAAAGTTAAAATTGAATCCAAAGATGTCCAAGAGAATTTGTTAAAACGGATAAAGATTATTGAGAATGATTTTTAAAGGTGTCAAACGCAAAGCATTTATTTCGAATTGCAACTGCAACATAAAAAAGAAAAAATGGATTGTAAAGAATCTATAAAAAATCTTTGTGAAAACTATTGGATATCGAAAATGGAAAAGTTGGAGAATGAGACCGTGTCTTTAGAATTTTAAGTTCAATCTTTGAATAAGGAAGTTGAACATGTTAAACTTGAATATCAAAAGCTTTTTGATTCCATCAAAAAGACATGGTCTCAGACTCAAAAAGAAATAAATTGTGGAAATCGTAGAGTGGGGGTGAATACGTTTCCATTAAAAATCTTAAAATGTTTCGTATCAAATTACCGATCAAGCGTGATACAATATGATGAGTGTTTATACAAGTTATATACACATATTAATACATCGATTTACAACAATACAACCCAACACACAATATTCACATTTATTCAAGACATATTTAAAACTATATAATCAACACATCACACAATTGCAAGTATAAATATAAAGTGATAAATGCGAGTATAAATGTAAAGAGATA